>JZLH01S0581421.1:3323-18004 GCA_001188425.1 Eucidaris tribuloides | reverse complement strand
TTGGCCTGGGCCTTGAGGGTTTGGGCCTTGACTACAACACTGCTACTACTACTACTATTACGTATACTACTACTACTACGACAACGACGACGACTACTTCTAGCAATAAATACAACATTGACCAAATCACTTTGTTTTCAATTATTTTTTTTCATCATTTCACTCTTAAGAAGAAATGTTCATATTGCTTTGTCTAAAGAGTGATATGATAATAATAATAATAATAATAATAATAATAATAATAATAATAATAATAATAATAATAATAATAATAATAATAACAATAATAATAATAATAATAATAATAATAATAATAATAGTAGTAGTAGTAGTCATCATCATCATCATCATCATCATCATCATCATCATCATCCATTCTTCTGTAGCGCTTTTCAAGACCGCAGGCCTTCCTAAAGTGCTTTACAATGCACAAGATATACAATAAATCAATGAAAATATTTATCAAATAGATAAGTTTTTAGTGCTTTCTTAAAAACTTCCACATATACATCAACACCCGACCATACTCTTTGGTTTATGCCTCTGAAAGAAATATATGAACTATGATTAAATCTGATTTTTGATATATTGTGATTTACTTTTCAGATCATCATTTTGGGCACTAATTTGATGACGTCAGACGACAGTGCAAGCAGTGCCACACGTTTTAATGCTTCAGTTTCTCATCAGTCAGATTTCATGACGAGTGGCCTGTTTTCAACGATTTCTTTATTTAAATATTCGCCTGACATCGATACTAGTTCTTATATAATTTCAATATCAATGTTTCGAATGTTTGTCGTCACGTGCTAAATGATACTTTAACAAAACAATAATATCTGGCAGTGTATACGCCTTTGTTCATTATCTGGATCCGATGAGTACACACTATTAACAAACGAACACACCGGGTCGAATGTTGATAGCTCTTTCTTGACCAGTGTATTGTAGATCGGTGCGTCAGACCTGACGAAAAGAGGGATCACGCCTGTTATGCACATTCTACAGTGTGTCTCAAAATAATTGTAAAAGTGAAAATCGCCCTCATTTGGTAATTAGAAAATAGTTTCGAGACATGCTGCAGCACGTCTAAAAAAATTTACAAGTGAAAAGTGCCCTCTTTGACACTTAGACAATACTTTTGTGACATGTACTTACGTCAACATCAAGGACATCGTCTTAACTTTCAAATGTCATTTGTTCTGTTTAATTTGCGTGTTTTAATCTTGAGATATGTTTCGTTAACAACAAACGGGTAAATCACAATTGTGCCGATTTCACGGGAGGAGGGTCTGATAGTAAAAGTGGCACATTTGTGATTTTACCCTTTCATTGTTAACTAAACATATCTCAGGATCAAAACAAGCAAACTGAACAAAACAAACGGCATTTGAAGCTGGGACTTTACCCTTGACGTTGACGTAACCATCATATCACAACAGTATGGTCTAATTGCCAAAGACGGTGCCTTTCACTTACACAATTTTTTTTAGACACGCTGTATAACATTTGTTGCAAATCTATAAACATGATAACGTGATGTTTTAACACTTTACGGTTTGGGTTATTGTTACACTATCGATATGTATACCGTACGTCCTCGACACTGTCTTTAAAATGACATGACAAGCATTTGTCTCTCTTACTGAGATAAAGTCGTATTTAAATTCTTCTTCCATTCAAATTCGACTTGAATGTCAAGTTTTCATACAACTTCAGGAAGAATCACAAGCGGACTTATGTTTCTTAATACCTCACAATTTATTTGGTGAGAGTTTGAGTAATTCGGAATTTTGGTAAGCAGTGTCAGAACGGTTTTTGTTTCCAAACTATTTCATTTTAAAACACTTATCTCTGAATTTATTAAAAAAAAAACATTTGTGAGGGTAAAATGATCTGTGCACACGTCAATAAACTGATAAACAGACATGTACTGTATGTTCTGTCCACTGTTCTTTCGAATATTTTGAATATTACTAGTAAACTTTGGGAATGGGTATCTAAAAATTGGAGTATTTTGCTTTCAATCGTGTAAATCCCGTTTTGTTACCCACGTTTCTTAGCACACCAATGACATGATGATCTGACGTTAATTGTGGAAAACAGGGTAAACTGTTCAGCCAAAGAATAATGTAATCTTCCTCATCAGTTAAACGGGAGAAAACACGACTCAATTAAAGGATAGAATATGTAAACATATCAAAGTATAAACAAACACATATTCGAAAGAGCACACACGAAGACACGCACAACCTCACACTCACACACACACACACACACACACACACACACACACACACACACACACACACACACACACACACACACACACACACACACACACACACACACACACACACACACACACACACACACACACACACACACACACACACACACACACACACACACACACACACACACACACACACACAGGGGCGGCGGAACGTATTTTCGTTTGGGGGGGGGGGCAAAGCCCCAAAAGGGCACTTTTGTGTCAAAAAGGGCATTGGGAGCACGCACATAATTGTTTTCACCATCAGATTACGTTTTTGATTGAAGTAGCTAATTTTCCGCGCTAATATATAACTTAAGCCCAATTTTTTTGAAGGGCAAAGCTGATTATGAAAACATGAAATATATATCTACTCCGCGAGCGAGCGTAGCGAGCGAGCGTTTTGGGAAATTTGGACATTTTAGGTAGTAAAATTCGCTTTTGTGGTCTATTCTGGCGCTTATTACAACTCCCAATTTTTTGAAGTGCAACAAAACATTTTTGAAGGGGATTTTATTATTAAAGCATAAAATAATATATATCTACTCCGCGAGCGAGCGTAGCGAGCGAGCGGTTTGGGAAAAATTTGAAAATTTTAGGTTGTAAAATTCGCTTTATTTGTGGTCTATTCTGGGGCTCTATGGTACCCCATCTGTTACAGAGAAGGTGGCATTCTTCCACAATAAGTGATTTTCTATATAGTTTGTTGAAGATAATAAAAGGCCACCGTGGGATAGTTGTTTCACGAAAGACACGTTTCATCACTTGAAAAGCACATAAAATGTTATCAAGATAAAAGATGGAGAGGGCCCAATTTTGCCAACCCGAGGGCACTGAGGTTAGAGGCCAAATGCCCCTTTTGCCTCTTCGTTGAACAAAGTTTTTCCTTTACGACGTACCCCAGCATGATGGGCAAAAATACATAGAATATAAAAACAATAACAAAAAGAAACAAAATCACCTTTAGTGACGAAAGTGCGTTCATTAAAAAAAAGAACACTTAACTTAGTATGAGTAGGGGCCTACAAACCAAAAGAAGGCACATTTAACTAAGACAAAATGTCACTATTTGTCTTACGGTTAAATGTGGAGGGGTAGTGGGGCAAACAGTAGGAGGGCCTAATGTTGCTTCCCCATGAGGGCATTAAGATGAGATGCCAAGTGCCCTTTTTACAGTAGGAGGGCCTAATTTTGCTTCTCCGTGATTTAGATGAGATGCCAAATGCCCTTTTTACGCACAAAATGTCCATTAACCATAATTTACCCAATTATGTCTACTTTGTACTGTAAACATGCCCCGTCCGGGGCCAAAAAAAAAGAAGAAAATGAATGAAAAAAAATGAAAATATAACATAAAATATAACAAATGACAAAAGAGAATCTCCTTCAGGAAGGAAAACGCGTAGATTGAAAAGTGTGCCTTTTTTCAAAAAGGGCACATTTCATTTTGAAAAAGGGGCATTTTTCCTATCCGAAATTGGGGGGGGGGCCAAGTGCCCCCCTGCCCCCCCCCCCGTTCCGCCGCCCCTTGCACACATCAATCCACACACACACACACACACACACACACACACACACACACACACACACACACACACACACACACACACACACACACACACACACACACACACACACACACACACACACACACACACGTACACTTACGTAGACATACACGCGCATGAAAAAATACACATACAGACACACACATACAAATAACCAGAAACATATTTTTACAGTACGGTTCTGTAATCTTTTACCTGGGGCTGGATCTCACGAGCGAGCGAATTTCTAAATGTTCTGACAAAGAGGGTCAATAATTGCTCCATTGCCCCCGGCCTCCCTGCATGCTCATCTCCAATGCATACGCATAATAATGTACACATTTTCTTGTTTTACTGACAATATCTCCCAGGTAGTTCATTGAGAAATATTGAGAAAAATATACCTAAAGAACGCATTTTAGGGGGTGGTGACAATATTTTGAAATCATTTGAAGCATTTTCCCCTCTTGTAATACAACAAGAGTCACATATATTAATGTTGGCGAATGTGCCCAAAAACTGCTTCATTCAGGAGGATGCAGCCGAAAACACCGACTCCATCATCAAAACAATATTCCAGGAGGACCTCGCAATCAACTACGTGACGATGCCATCGACCGTTCACATCGTTTGGGACCCCTCCCCGACCAGCCGTCGTCTGCGACCGCCTCGACCTCGAACAGGGGAAGGAAAACGCAGCCAATTAAGGAATATCATCATCAAATTCGCTAACTATCGAGTGAGAGAAAAGGTCTACCAAGCGCGATTCAGCCTCAGGAAGCAATCGTCGAAGCACAAAACTGTCTTCATCAACGAAAACTTGACAAAACGACGATCGAAACTTTTTTGGAAAATCAAGAGAGACCAAACAAAGAAAGATTGTAAGTCATGGACACAAGATGGTAAAATCATCGATCGTAAAATCACCCAAAGGCGACCGATTCACCATCACCAAAGACCGCGACCTCGAGAGACTCAACTCCCGTTTGTAAGAACTGACCGCGACCTCGAGAGACTCCAACTCCCGTTTGTAAGAACTTGAGATATCTTTTAGTATATCGTTTTTCTTTTCTGTAATTTTTTTTTACATATTTTACGTCTGATTTATTTCATTGTAAATTCGTAATGGTATTTAAGCATCCATGTGTACTTTGTGTGAAGCCTGTAAAGTCAAACCAAAAAGCGTTGTTGTGTACAGAATGTAATGAATGGGTTCATATATCCTGTGGCGGGTGTGACACTGATCAGTATACCCTAGGAGCTTTGAAGCTCCTTGGTATAACTCGTCTGAAACATTTTTACATTGGAAGTGTCCAAAATGTATTCTAAAAGAATTACCATTTTATAATACGTCCGTTGAAGTTAATGCCGAAATTGAATCTGTAAAAAGAGCAGATGTACTTTTCAAAATTCACATTTTCCATCTTGTAAAGGAATGGAAATTGCACATCTAAATATAAGAAGCCTACGAAACAAAGCTCATGAATTATAAATATTTTTAAGGAATAACCCGTATGATATTTTTTCACTTTCAGAAACATGGTTTAATGATGAGATTGGTTCAAATATGTTATCCATTGAGGGCTATGTATGTGAGAGAAAAGATAGAGACCAAGACGGAGGTGGTGTAGCATGTTATATTAAGAATAATGTATCATATGTGAGAAAATTTGACTTAAAAACTAATGATATTGAATTAATGTGGGTTGAGATCCAGTTTCCAAATTCACCATCAGTTTTATTTGGAATTGTGTACAGAAAGCCCAGTTCCACCAATACCTTTTTTGAGTTACTTCAAGCTTAAGTAGATTGTTTTTCTTGCCATTATTCTAAGGTCTTTCTTGTTGGCTACTTAATTGTAACATGCTAACAAAAAAAAATCCTCTTTCAAATAAAGTCACTTTGTAACTCTTTACAGTTTTCCCAGCTAATCGACGTTCCTACTCGCGTAACTCCAAGCAGCTCAACCTTAATAGATCTTATTTTAGCCACTGATTCAATGGGTTCTTTGAAAGCTGGAGTGCAATCAGTGGGATTTAGTGATCACTCTCTTTTGTACGTAACTATGAAAGCATCGATTCCCAAGCTCACGCCCAAAATCTCTTCCTTTCACTCTTTCAGACATTTCGATGAGAGCCTATTCTCACAAGATTTGGCAGCAATTGATTGGAATTGCCTCTTTTCAGAATCGCAAGATGTTGATGAAATGTGGGACACGTTCAAATCGAACTTTGTCAAATTAAGTAATAAGCATGCTCCCTACACTACAGTTCGGGAGAAAAATGGCTCTCCGTGGATTAACGATGAATACTTACATTTAGCAAGAGAACGAAATTATAATAAAAAGAAATTTCTTCAAACGAAAAGTACTTTTTATCGGGAGAGATTTACATATTTTAGGAATAAAGCAAATACTTTGAACAAAAAACTTCAAAAGAGATACTATTAAAACCAATTTGAACAGACAAATGATATAGGTTGAACTTGGAAATTGATGACAAATCTATTACCAAACAAAACATCAGGAGCTCCTGATCAGAAAGTTATTATTGAGGGAAATCATTGTTATGATAAAGATAAAGTAGCAAATAAATTTAATAAAATGTTTAACAATGTTGGTTCAAATACACGTAACGATAATCTTGGTATTAATGATATGAATACATTGCAAACAACTGTAAATACCTTTAAATTTACAGATATCAGTGTACAGTTTGTTGAAAAGGAATTGACATGTATGTATGTATGTTTTATTGAACTTCATCAAAATATATTTGACATTGTGTTCACATTAATCTATATTATAAATTATATAGTGGTAACAAAAACAACAACTACGAACACAAAGATGGACGTTACTACAAGACAAACAGATTGAAAGTAATACAGTTATGTGTACATGCAAAGAAAAATGATACGAATGTGCAAGTACAGTTGACAATTAGACATACAAAAATAATCTACCTGTATGTACATTATGAAACAAAATAAAAAATTACCACGGATATCAATTACAGATTTTAGGAAATGTGTGAATGCTTTGATAAGTTTTTCATTTTGTAGGGACATTATGTATTTAAATTTTTCAGTTTCAGTTAGATTGCTAAAGTTAACATTAATTATTTTTAATTTCTCTATAAACGGTATTCTAGTTTGGGTGAATTTTGGGCATTGCATTATCAAATGGACATGTATCGACTGTTCAAAGGCCGGTGGCCTAAATGATTTGCATCCTAAGCTACTTAAAATTGCCGCATCCTTCATCGCTGGCCCACTGACTGTCATTTTCAATCGATCGCTATCATCAGGAAAATTTCCCAGTGACTTTAAAAAGGCTGAAATAATTCCAATTCCGAAGTCCGGACAATCATCAGAACTTTCGAATTTTCGGCCAATTTCGCTTTTACCATTGGTATCAAAAATATTAGAGAAGGCTATTCACGAACAACTGTTTAAATATCTAACCGACAATTCCTTACTATCTGAACGACAGTCCGGTTTTCGGCCTAAACATTCAACCTCAACATGTCTAGTAGACATCAGTGATTTTATTTTAGACAATATGGATTCTGGCTACGTCACAAGGGCAATTTTTCTAGATCTGAAAAAAAAAACCTTCGATATTATATCTCATTCTTTATTGTTACACAAATTGCCTTTCTACGGCATTCATGACATGGAGCTAGAATGGTTTACATCATACCTGACTGACAGAAGTCAATGTGTATTTTATGATGGAGCACTGAGCCGTTTTCTCAAAGTTAAATCGGGTGTACCACAAGGGTCCATACTTGGACCGCTTCTGTTTTATTTGAATATCAATGACTTGTGCAACATTGATTATAATCAAACGAAAGTATCTTTATACGCAGATGATACGGGCATTTTGTGAAAGAAAACAAATGCAGGTGCCGTTTAAAACACGTTACAGAATAATTTTGACTTGATGTGTAATTGGTTTAATATAAACAGAATACAAGTTAATATTAACAAGACTAAACCGATGTTGTTCGGATCAAAGAAACGCATCAATAAATGTCAAATTAGTATTTTTTTTACCAAGGTCAATATTTAGAGGGTGTATCTGGTCTAAAATACTTGGGTGTAAATTTTGACGAAAATCTTAATTGGACACTACATATTTCCCAAATCATAACCAAAATTGCTCGAGCCATTTCATGTATAAGGAGGATTCAAAAATTCTTATCGAAACAAATTTTGATACAGTTATATTATTCCTTGATTTTATCTCACAAAGATTACTGTGCGGTGGTGTGGGGAAATTGCACGAAAGGTATTTAAGTTACCGTGGCTCCAAAACAAATGCGCAAGATTAATCCTAAAAACCGATTATACCACCCCAAAGGCTGTTCTATTAAACTCATTGAAATGGCAATCTGTAGAAGGTAGATTAAAATACTAGTATTGTGTTACAGTCTTTAAAATTTTGAACGGTTTAGCTCCTCCGTATTTAGACCCACTAGTTGAAAAACGCCCTGTGTTGTACTTTACCAGATACGCCCTCAATAATCCACTATTCATTCCACATCCACGTACTGATTATAAGAAACGCTCCCTCCTTTTCCTCACAAGCAATGCTCTTTATACAACAACTGCCAATAAGTGTACAACGTGTCCATTATTGTCAACATTTAAAACCAATTACTATAAGGTTAAATGCTGTAGCAAGTTCCTCTACCAGTATTGTATCATGCTAATGTTTTTTAAAGACGTATGTGTTTGTAGTTAGGGGTAAGCGTGTGTGTCGGTTTGTATGTGTGTGTGTGTGTGTGTGTGTGTGTGTGTGTGTGTGTGTGTGTATGTGGTGAATGCGTGTGTCAGTGTGTATGTATTGTATGTGTCTGTTCTGGTCTGTGCGTGGGTGCGTGTGTTGTTTGCGGTGTATGTTTGCGTGTGTGTGTTTTTTTGTGCGGTGTGCATGCGTGCGTGAGTGAGTGTGTGCGGTGCATGTATGCATGTATGTGTTTTGTTTGTTTTGTGTCTGTGTGTGCGTGCGTGTTTGTTTTTGTATATATATTTGTGTGTATGCGTGTGTGTGTGTGAGTAACATGCGTGTGTGAGTGTGTGCGTGTATACAAGTATCTGTTTGTCTGCGTGCGTGCGTGTCGTCTTTTTATGTATGTTTGTGTGTGAGTGTGTGCGTGTATAACAAGTATTGTTTGTCTGCGTACGTGCGTGTGTTTTTAATGTTTGTTTTGTGTGTGTGTGTGTGTGTGTGTGTGTGTGTGTGTGTGTGTGTGTGTGTGTGTGGGTGGGTGAGTGTGTGGTGTATGTGTGTGTGTGGGTGTTGTGTGCATGTGTGTGTGAGTGTGTACGTGTATTGTTATGTGTACGCTTTTGACTTTGTCTATCTTTAGCTATTTTGTGTCATTGTACAGTTTTATCATATATGCAATTATGTTGATTTATATACCAGGGCTGTCTTTTAAAGACGCTATATAACACTGTGGAAGACACGTTAAAAAAAATGTCGAACTTTGCTATCTGACATATCGACAGTGTTTGAAATGGACAAATAACACCCTTAGAACACAAAAATATGCGCAGATACAAATTGGCACATTAATTTCCTAATCGGGCGATAGGAAATTCTGCAACACAGCAGTCTATGGGAGAAAGCTGGAAATGGTCTCTCAATGATTTTACTTTTTTTAAAGCGCACTTACTGATCGTTTTAAACTGCAATTTTTTTTTCAGGCTTCATTTTTAGACCATGTCAGAGACACTGGTAGCCATGGGGAATTCATGCATCTCAGATGTTTAAACTGGAAAACAACTGTTATTAACCAGTGCCTTTAAAGCAGGCCCCTGGCTTGAATGAAACTCGCCCTGTATTTTTTATAAAACGTGAGTAAATAAATAATAAATAAATTCTAAACTTATTTTCCTTGAAAAGGGGAATAACTTTGTGAAATGCCACACCTTCTCCTCAAAAGTGAGCGATGTATGTACAATTTTGACCAATGATGTAAAACATTCAGAATCTGATTATCGAAGTTGGTATATTTGTGAATGGGCATGCACATATGACTATGCCTCTATAAGACTATGCTCTTACGTTGATGTTAGCATCAATGTCACAAAAGGTATTCATCCTCACTAACCAAAAAGAGGTGGCGGTTTTCACTTACAACAATTTTTTTTTTGAACACACTGTAACTTAGTTTTATGCCACTTTGGGTCGATTTTGAAGAATATTTAGATAATGGATAACATCAATTAAATACTGTTGGGCAATTAGCAAAGAACAGGAAATCATGGGCGTTGTATCCATCTTCAATTGTAGATTGGGACATAAAAACTTTTCTCGGCCGCTCGAGCGCAATAATAAAGTTTTGCTCGCGAAACACGCGCCAAAATATGGAACGGTGTATGATTAGTAGTAATTCTTATGTTAATTTGAATGTTTATGTCGTACTTCACTGATTTGTAAATAATTCTTTCGCGTTATGGATTTTTCAAGTTGTCCAAAATCAATCTGGGGGGGGGGGGGGACAAACGATATATTCACACCCTGCATATTTTCATTGTGGGTCCATTACCGTCCCCAGCCCTCCTCCCCAATGATCAACACGCTGCGTCGATTTTAAGTGCGTAAAATTCAGAGGATAAACGATATATTGCCACTCCATAATTATTTCATTGTGAGCCATTGCCACATCCCCAGCATCCCTCCCCATGATGCACACACCTTGAGTCGATGGATTGGTCGCCCAAATTTCACCTGGCTATGAACGTACAGAGGAGAGAGATTAAAGCATTGAATCTGGATCTTGCTTTTGTTACTCAATACCTGTTATACCAAGCAGTACTGAGGTGATCTGATCAAGTTTATTTTTTTAGAGAAAATTATAAAACATCGAATTACGTTCTATGAATGATGAAATGCGATTCACATGTCTAAAGCACTGAACCATAGACAAATATAATTATATGCAAAGTCCGCATAGCCCGACACTTTATTTCGTTCCGTTCATTTCAGAAAATATTTATCGTCTTTAGTTTTTAGCGTGCTATTTATGATTATTCTAAATTTAAATTAATTTAATCCTCAAATTAATGTTGATGAGACTGTATATTTTTTAGATTTAAATGTGTTAAGTTAGAATATCAAAAGAGTCGACCTAAAGCTAATGAATCATTGCGAACAGCTTGGCAAATGACTCGAGAACAAATTTCAGAGATATACTTACCTTAGAGTGAAAATTGGCTAAAAGGATTTGTTTAAAATCGTTTACCTAAGCGAACAAGACATTAACATACTGGTATTGACTTACTCTCCCCCAGATAGACATGAACACCCAAAGAAAATACACAATAATTTTGAATGTTTAGCTATAGGATACTGATGTAGTTCTTATTAACAATGAAGTCAATTTTGACTACATAGTGTTCACCGAGCGAAATCTTCGCATATTTACATTGATTCTAACATAGTTTTTAACCCCAGTTAGGACTTCCTCCAATCATGCTAATTTGCTTTTGATATAGTATTATTTTCACTTTGTACCATTTAGTGCACATTCTACTTTGTTGCGGGCAGTCATAATTAGGCCTATCTACCTTTATTCGTTATCCACAGTTATTTAAAATTTGTTAGTAATAAGTCCATTTCGTATTGCAAAACAAAAGGCTAACATAAAACGATTATCTGCATTGAACGTGTGAAAATGTAAAAAACATAGAAATTAAAAATCCATTTATACACATATAAGTGATATAACTTCCTTTTCCAGTTGTTTGTCATGAATGATATCTGTTTCAATTATTATTAATAACTTTATTTATCAAAATATATTATTCCAGTATACAAGTATCATTACAGTTAATTTCAATCAATTCGCCTGAGTAAAATCGTTACGGAAAAATAACAAGGTCAGAGAACCACTTCAAATAACTCAATAATATCAAAAGCTTTGCCCAACAGTTCATATTTTATTAAATACAACAACAAAACATTATTAATATTTAAAAATCAAAAAAAGACAAATGACAAAAATAGGAGTACGACTTGCAGCACAGCAAAACAAATTAACAAAATTAACAATTTCGAAGTGCAAACGACAAACCATAAACATTAAAAAAAGTACCAACCACTCCCTGACAAGGGCAGGATTTAAACTACAGCGATTGCTAATCTGCAAGGCGTTCTTGAGTTAAAATGAACGATTAAATTGCGCGACGCAAGAAATGTATTGACTGTGTTACTGTACCCCGTATCCATTTGGTACACGTAATAGATCACTCATACGGGAATACAATGGACGTATCAAAATGACGGTAATCCCATGGCTCTGGAAGTTGGGGGTTTGAATTTGGCCGCGAATTGCCGTGGATTTTTTTTTGCCGGAAATTTTCCCGTCGACTGCGCCCCCCCCCCCGCCCCCCCCCCCCCCCCCCCCCGCTGTGAACTTGTCGGCCTGTTTTTTGCCGGCGAACTTTGACGTGAATTCCTTTTTTTGGCCGCGAAATTTGCACCGACCGACGACACTCACCCGTCCGTCCCCCCCCGCCCCACCATACCTGAGGCAATTTCGACTGTTGATTTGGCCGTGAAAAAAAATCATTGCATGCAAGAATATATATCTCGGCAACACCAGGTGGAAAAAATCGTTCCCAGTCGTGGTAATTATATAAAGTTCATCAAGAGAAGTCTCTATTGTTGTAAATTGATAATGGGATTTAAAATGTAGATTCCACAGGGACATGTTTCCCCCCCCCCCCTTAATACTGTCACAAAACAATCTTAATTCAATCAAGACAGGATAACTTGTAAGCTTGAACACTCGTCCCAAACGATATAAAAGGTTAATGGTCAATGGTAAACATGTAAGAGAGGTTGAATACCAGAAAAAGACGATTCGGTATTTGCATCCTACTCGAATGGGCTAGTCAAGCCTATACTGCAACGAAATAGGTTTCCGAAGAGAGACAAATACAGCAAACTTACAATTTTCGACGTCTGTTTCATAAATTCTAAGGGGATAAATGTGCATCTGAATAACGCCTGTAATAGGCTGGGCAGTAGTATAGAACTGTCTCTGCCCTGAAAAAACAAGTTAACAAGTTCAGGGAGTTCAATTCTAAAGCGTTTAACTTCGTATATCTGAGTACTATATAATAAATGGACCAAATAAACACTCTCGAATTACAAAATTTGATATTTTATGCTGTCACTGCAAATATGCCATGAATAAGTATCACCGCTGAATTCCACTGCGTAGAGTTAAAAGCCTAGATCTTCACACAGTATCTATGGAAGAATGGGCGCGAGTGAATCGTTGACCTGAGTATCTCGTAGAAAATAATCAATTTTGAAATACATTTTTTTCAGGGGCTTCAGCGTTCATCCTTATCAAGACACTTAGAGCAGGGAGGATACGTACTCACTTTTTTTTCTTAAACTGGTAACATTGCATCCTAATGTTTTTAATGGCGTTATTTGAATTAAATTGATGGAGATGTTTTTGATTCAGATAATGTAACACCGGCAATTCACATATTTAACAGTGAAAAGTAGTTTTATGCATGACCCAGATACGGGACAAGACAACAGAAAGAACCGTGTATATTTCTCCCTGTATCAATCCAATACTCAGGCTGCACTCAAAATTGTAATTCCCCCTACGGCGCAATGCATATTTTCCCCTACGCGAACATACAAACTTTTCCCCTAACGTCTCAATAGCCCATTTCCCCCGCTACTTAACCAATGGTTTTCCGCCAACAAAATATCCACATTTTCCTCACGAAGTACGTTTTTCGCTACAACATAACACTCAAAATTGCAATAGAATGATCACTGATTTCTCACCGAGAGAACAACAAATGGATGGTAAAATCTTTGAAAAACCTTGGGGATTTAGAATATATTTCCGAAAATTGATCAAAAACCCCCAACATCCTCAAATCATCAAACCCCCACTTTCCCCAACAGAAGTCACTTTCCCCCGTAGTTATCCCCACAACATAACGCATGTCGCAAAATCCTACGGTAGGGTTTTCCCTACAAAGCCAAGCCTTGATTCATACTCACGGGTAAGGGGGTTTAGCATCCAAGAAGCATGCAAATCCTTGTACTCATAATGTTGCGTAAATTCAGTGCATCGAGAGGGGACCAGTTGCCACCTGAAGGTCAATCGTGTATCTATAAACATTCACAAATTTCAAAGATGTTTTTTATTTATTATGTATGATGTAATGTTGATTATTGTATGTATAGTATGTAAATGTATACTTTATTTATGTATGTAATGTATGTTATGTATAATAGTTGTATGTATGTATGTCATGTATTATGTATTATTTATTTATTTATTATTTATCTATCTTCTATTTTGCTATTTATCTATTTATTTATTCATACATTAATTTACTTACTCATTTATTCTCATTGATTCATCACGTGAAATATTCCACAACTGTGGCTCCTTCCAGCCCTTAGTTAGGCCGATATGGCGTACACTTCAATATGCCCTTGCAGTATAGATTCAAAACAATGCAATGACCGTAGTTTCATTTCATTTGTGAAAGAAAGCCTCGAAATCCGAAAAGATAAATAGGTCACTTTAATCAATTTCAACAGTAGGCCACAAAGGTGCATGCGTAACTCGACTCGACCCTATATCGGTAAAATAAAAAATGTTTTTCCCTTGAGATCACAATAGCACAATGTCTCAATATCGTTTTGGAATCGTTACCGTCCGTGTGATTTTGAGCTATTCCGTGTGGTATGGGCTTATTTCTATAAAGTACAGATGAAGCATCATATTTCGAGCAGAAGCAAAAAAATAAAAAAAAAGAAAATAAAAATAAATACATTATAGAAAAAAATCCCA
>JZLH01S0581398.1:133304-150498 GCA_001188425.1 Eucidaris tribuloides | reverse complement strand
TTAATTATGGTAATTTATGCAGATTTTTTAAAAAGTTTTTCTTATTCAAGCCTAATTATCTAATATCATTACTCAAGTGATACATACATGTAATGCCGTAGAGATGAAGTTTTCTGCAAAGTTCATAATGAAGTTCTGCACTTTGGATTGTTTGTACAAACATCTCACTCATGATTTTGTATGATCTTTGTAAATACAAATATACTGGTACATTAAAGGTAAATTACATGATTGGGGGTAGTCCTCAACTTGGGGTGAAACTATTTTAGAATCAAGTAAACTGTGCAAGTATTCTACTGTGAAAATTTGGTTGTCAAAATTTGACTCGTTATAAAATAACTGCTATCTGAATACCTTGTGACAGACAAATCTGTTGTGTACGGTTCTATGGAATGTATTTTTTCTTGGGGCTTAAGAGAAACAAAATGCTAGTACATGTATGTTCATGCTTGATTCGGCTGAAGTAAATAATTCAAGATGTATCCTTCCAGCCAGGAGATACATTCCAGCTGGTGTATCCATTGATATACCTTTCGACCAATTTGGTTAAAGAGGCATTTTTTGTTTCTCCCAATCATGTCACTGGCCTTTAGTATCTCACCGGCACAAAAACTTTTTTCTAGGAATGAGACTGCAAACTATAGGGTTCAAGTGACAAATATGAGAGATTGATTGGTAGATAGAAGGATGGATAGAAAGATAGGTAAATAATTTGACTGTCTTGGGATTATACAGTGTGAAAAATGTGTTATTTGTGTTGTAGCCACATTTATATTAATTTATTTGCACATTTGCTCTGGAAGTGCACAAAGTGATTTAGAGGTCATTAAACTTTCACAAATGAAGTTTGACATTAGCATTAGAATGTCCAGTATATTTGTAATAAATTTCCTTTTTTCTCCTGCTCATGTACCATACGTAGTGATGTTGGCGACCATGAAATGCCAGACTTTCCTATCCATTGCCAGTCTAAGAAGCTCAATCTTCTCCATTCCAGTCCATGTTGCAATGCTCTGCAAAAACTTTGTTCTTTGATGTCCTCGATCCCTCTTTCCTGCTATCTTCCCAGTGAGAAACAAGCACTCCAAATTGCCTTTCCTTATACAGTGCCCTAAAAATTCCAGCTGCTGTTTCCTAACTGCTTTTAGTAACATATGTTGTCTGCCTGCCCTCTCCAAAGCGACTGTGTTTGAGGTGCGACTTGTCCATGGGATTCTCATCATACGTCTGAGGAACCACATTTCTATTGTAATTTCCTTTTTAAAATCCCTTTATTTCTTTTTTTCTGTAAATGGTAGTAAATATGTATTAAATGAATTTTCATAATTCTTTTTTTTTTTAAATGTTCCAGGTGAAGAGGAAGATGATATATACGATGCTGTGAATTAATGATGGACTCAACATCATCTCACCGTGGACTCCCAAGGTTTTTTATTTTTGGGACAAATTCCCAAATACAGGATCTGCTTTTTCATCTTGGTGTTGTGACATTGCTGGAAAAGGTCAAAGTTCAAATGGACGTCATTCTGTTTGTGTGGGAGATCACTCCAACGTACTCAGATCTGATTTCTGCTACTAGTCGCCATAGCTACTAAGGATTGGTGTGATCCGTTGCCATGACGACGTGTGAATTCCAGACTTACACAAAGGAATGCAGCAATGAAAATGTGTTGAGAGAATATACAGGGTTACATTTTATTCTTCATGTGTTTTGTGGAATAACTCTACTCATCAGTGCAGAGCAGCAATTGGAAAATGGTGGGATATGAGGCTTGAACTGAGGACCTAGTGCTTGCAGGACAGCACCGACCGGTCAAGCGTGGTCTTATTTATGGCGTTATGTGTACAGACATTATGCCGTTTTGGGGTAACGAGATGTTAGTTATGGAGTCTAATGTATTACTTTGAATATAATGTGATGTATGAAAAACAGTACCAATTGTAAAGATCAGTGTATAGTAATTAATCTTTCAAGTATATATTTTTGAAATAGATATTTACATTTTTGTGATTTGTAGACTAAGCAGTCATTTTCTGAAAAATGTATATCAATTGCAGATGGTGTCATCAATATGAATATATAGAATAGTCCAGAGTTCTATGAAGTTATATAACACATTTTAACAAAGTGAGAGAATTTGCTATGTTTGCGATTAGCCAAATTCAAATAAATATAACAGTGTATCATGAGAAAATTTGCTGTCTTCCAAAATTAAGCAAGCGCAATATTTTTTTATACGTATGTAACATTACTTATTTCAGAATTTATCTTTTATATCTAAAAGCCATATGTGTATGTATAAATTTGTGGACTTTGAATTGATATATATAGACATTCATCTCATCAAAATTGTGATTGGGTTGAGAAACTGCACAGATTGACTAGAATATCACAGTTACGCCATTTGCCACAAATTAAAAGGAATCCTTTGATTCAGAATCAATTTTGCTGTTCATGTCTGTATTATCAAATTAATGATAAATAAGATCAAATGCTTGATCTGATATTTTTATTGACTCAGAAAAAAAAGAGTGACCTAACAGGATTCGATCCTGAAACCTACTGATATCCGGTCAGCGGCACAACCACCAGGCTATGCTGGGTAACGGCAATGCCACGGTTCACTTGGTTACAAGTCATTAAAAATATCAGATCAAGCATTTGATCTTATTTATCATTAATATGATAATACAGAGATGAACAGCAAACTCTTTCTAAATCTTAAATTCTCTCTGCAAACCTTTCATTCATTAATATAATCCTCTGATTGTTTGATGTGTGATAAAGTTGAATTTGAATTTGATAGCATCCCTTTTGTCTAACTTGCATTGAATCAATTGTGTTAAAACATGAAATATGATAATTTCAATATCTCTAAGAGTTTATCAGAAAGTGTGTGCTTTATTATCTTGATTTGAAATCATAGTTTTTGTTCAATGGATTTTGTGCCAACTAATGGCATTTTAGTTTTGTGTGAAATGGCTATATTTTCCAGCAAAGATAAAAAGGTAAAACACATGAAATAAGTAATATTCCGTCTTTAAATACAATCAAATCGCTGTCTACAGTTATTCTAAGCTTTGTGATTGTAATCAGACATCAGACTAAAAACCGTTTGTCCTTATATTCCAGTAGCATTGTGGTAGGATTATTCTTTTGGCCATTTGTTCCAATTTTAATATTATTTCATCCTAATTTATTAGATAATTTTTTGGCTTTTAGATAACTTTTAAAGGGAATTAAGATTATTACAAATGAATTGATATTTCATATTTTTTACTGGTCAGGATTTAATTTGAATGCTTCTGTTATATATAGATGTAAGACCATAAAGTATGACATTTTAAGAAAAATGCTCAAACTAAAAATACATGTCATAAGTTATTATTTTGTCAAGGATTGTCAGAGGAGATTTATGATAGGCATTTAATTATCATATTGACTTAACAAATTATGAAAAATAGATTCCTGCCAATTTGGTCCTGTCATCATAAACATAACATAAATAAATTAATATGTCTTATTAATGCAAAATGCCATACTTGTACAGGAAAGGAACTATGCATTATGATATAGTACATGTAAGATAATGATAGAAACATGTATATTTTTTTCAGTTTCTATGTTTTGATTGGCTAATATATACTTTACAGCAGGATTGTAATGGTCATAATCCTAGTATTTGTATTTTTCTGACATTATCCTAGTAATTAAACTTTACTGTTGTCCATTTGAAGTGAAAAGTAATCAATGTTGAATACATAATACACATGGTACAGACATATTTTGAAAGACGGTTTCTAAACAGGTACAGATGAAATATCAAAAATAGAAGTTATCATCTGAAGAAATATAATGCTGGCACTTCATATTGAAGAAAACAGACTAGCCAGAAATTTACTGGAAAGGAAAAAATGAAGATGACTTGTATAGGAAGTTTAACTGAATTAAAATGAAATAATAAAATCTTACAATTGATGTGCTGGAATATTGTCAACAGGGATATTGTGTCTAAACAATGCAAAGAAATAATAAAGATAATAAAGTATTTAATCTGTTTATGTTAGTCTTTCATAGCAAATGTTAGAAAACTATTTAAGGTCATGACTGTCCAATAAGCTGCAATGACTATATTGTACTAGAAAAAAAATACTCTATTTGATTGCTGCTAAAAATATATGTATAAGTAAAGAGTTAGGATCATTTTTTTTTTCAAACTAATAATGGTCTTGAGCAGATAAACTTATCATGTCCTGCTTTATGCATGACATTCTGACAATTGATGTAAGTTGTGATTCATTGAGGTCAATTCCAAGTAATAAACAATAATTACAACACTTCATCTGGACTTTAATTCCGAGAACAGTTTCGCGTCTGATCCTGGATGCTTCATCAAGCTTGTCTGATTTGGTGGATGGAAAACAGTAGACAACAACTGTTTACCCACAACCAAATCAGAGGAACTGATGAAGCATCCAGGATTGGAAACCTTTCTGAGAATTAGATGAAATGTTTTAATTATTGTTTGTAACCTTCTGACCTCTCTGTTACAACCATCAGTGCACTGATGTGTGTATTTGACCTTTGACCTTGACTATAAACATTTGACCCCTTTTCTGTGTTTTGTTGTTTTTGAGATCTGTGCTACAAGTTGTAAGATAATCATACTCATTTTTGACAAACATGTATATCTTCAGCTTGAAAGACATTCTTTTCATTTTCGTTTCCTTCTCAAATGAACATTCCAGAACCTGAAAGGGAGTCCATAAAACGCTATGTTTTGATGAAAAGCTTTTGCACAGAGGGTGCTCAAAGTCTAATAACAAGTACATTTCAGCAGTGTCCAGTGCAATTAATTAAGAATTGTTGTTGTGTTTTGATTTTGAAGTTGTTTGGAACAGAGTCCATCATTGATATGGAATAGCTTCTTTCAGCTCACATTTACACCCTAAATTCCATAAGTTGTAAAGAATCTCTTAGAAAATATGACTGTGAAAAACATATTTAAGAGAACTAGGGCCCATCTCATGTAGCTGTTCTTACAGTTATGCATGGATTTATTAATGACTCGAATATGAAGTGCCAAGTAAAATGCCAACAATTTTTCTGTCATTTTAGGAAAGTATAATTAATGTCAATTAGATTTTTGCCCGAAGATAAAGTTTGCATTGAAAAATGATTGTTAAGGGCAAGAATGATATTTTATGTTTGCATAGAAAAATCAGCAGATGTGATTTTAATAATTTACCAATCTTATTTGGTGTGCCATATTCAGGTCATTCGTAAAGTCATGCGTAACTTTACGAACAGCTTTATGAAACAGGCCCCTAGTGTGTATGGTAGTATTGTACTGATTTTGATTGTTTGGTGTTTTTATGGGACTGGTAAATTTGTATTTTGTTCATAGGTTATTAGTATACAACTACTATACAATTGACAGTGTTCATTTTGAAAGCTGTAAAATTTTGTACATTCAAATACAATTCAGTTTGTTTAAGGAAGTGCACTTCACAAGTATGCACATTTTATTGAAAATGTTGTCTTCTTGCAGGAATTACATCTAACATCATCCAATGTGTACAAGGAAGCAGAGTAAGGAAATGCCAATTTTGTGCCAGAACCAAACAAATCTCACAGCCACTCTTGCCAAAATACCACACATGAATTACAAATTATAAATGAGTAATGAACATCATTTTGTGAAAATACAGTTGAGTGAGATGACCGTCCATCCATTGAACACATTTATATCCAAGGGTAAATTTGAATCTTTTGGATACTGAAGTTGTGTTTCATATTGAATAGAGATTCTCTATCACAAGTAACAATTTTCCTCTCTCTTTCTCTCTCTCCTTAGTTCAAGTGTACTCTGCTTATTTTTTTACATTAAATCAGTGAATCCAAAATATGTTTGCTAGTTCTGTGATTAGTATGTTTTTGTTGTTTGTCACAAACACAACTGTCGGCCAGTGTACAGCAATTTGTTTTTGTTTTTGGTTTTTTTTTATTACAGTACATGTTTTTGTTGCCAATTGCCATGTAGTCAGCATTATGTTGATAAATCATATCAAGTACATGTATATAGAGCAATTTATATTACTAAAACTTCAATGGCATATTAATTGAGCTAATTTCACTTTCAGCATTTAACCCGTTGGAGACAATTTGATTTCACTATAACATGCATTTTCCATAGACCCCAAAACGAGTTAACTCGTACTTAGTCTCCAACGGGTTAATGATTTAATTGTTGTCTTGAAATTGTACTACAAGAATGAAAGATTAGGTAGGGTTAGATTAAATTATATTTATTGCAAGGTCCTTATTAACATTAATGCTGCATACAAGTCTTGGAAATTACAGTAATGTTTAGTTTCGATCTCTAATAGGTTGTATACATGGGTTAATAATATTGGTTGTAAGTGATGTGAAGATGGGTGTGGCTTGTGGGTGGGTGTGGCAGTTGGGCATGGCTATAGAGACATTTCTTGTCACCAAGATACTATCAAATGCTTTTTCAATTTACAAACAGTTTTCTCCAAGAATAGAACTGTTTACTAAGTGATCCAAATTTGTGGAATTGTTTTTTTCCTGCAGACCTAGTAACGAGGTTTACCATAACCCGACTATTGAACTATTGGGATTCAGTCTGCATGCATTACCTTGTTGCTATGTTTGGCAAGCCTCTGGCAAGCTTTTAGGTTGTCAAGGACAACCTTTGTTTAAAGATTATTAAAATGGAATATTTTAGTTAACAGGTCTATTGCTTTACTTAGAAACTCTTGAATTAATGATTGAGGAAGTTCATTAAACTTCTCTTTTTATGTAAATTTGGAAATATTGGTGCATTTGCTTATTAGAACCTGTGAAATGTGTATGAGATAGCAGTCTTTATGTAACCTAAAGGTCAAAGGTCAACAATCATTTTTAATATATTACGTGTTTCACTTAATAATGATCAACAAGTACTAAAGCATTGTGTAAGATATTTGCAACATTCACATATTTGTATCATGCATAGTTGTTGTTTTTTTGTCCAAGTAAATCTGTTCTTAATCATGTTTGATTAAAATTATGACCTGTAACTGGCTTTGATGTTTATGTAATTTTCCTACAAATATATTATATAATTTTACAAAATATAATTTTTTGTATTTTCAAATTGTGCCATAACAAGAAGTAACAGTTTGTTCATACTTACAGAACATTTTCTTGTTTCTAGTTGACAAATTTGTGATCTTGAACCCTGCTAACATGTCATTTTTGAAGCGAAAATTTGAAATACTTGTTGCCCTGTATAGTTTGCAGTGGTTGAATTATCGTGACAAAAAGAACAGAAAAAATGTTCACTGATATGCCTGAACAAAGGGACTGAACACACAATACAATCATGGAAATAACTTCTTGCAAACTACCCATTTTTAAACAAAGTCTAGACGGTATCTATAAGGGAAATGTATTTCATATATATTTTGCCCAATAGAATTGCATGGATATACGCAATCAATGCATTATTACCCAGTGGCTATTAGAATTAGGTTTGTTTACTGTACAAAAAAAAAGAAAAAAAAATGTGTGATATATTTGCTGTCCCAATATGAAATTGGTTGTGACTTAAATTTGTGCTTACACCTTCATGACTTCTACACATATCTACTGTATATCGACAACTCATAGATGTTTTTATTTATATTTTGATTACTGATGATTGTCAGAATAAGCTCTTATTTTTCTATTGACCTACATGTAATATGCCTTTTTCGTATATCTATGCTGGTTATAATGAACACTATATTTCAGTGTACTTTGTACAATAAAATTTAACAAATTAAATACCTGCCTCAGTGATTGGTAGTGTTATGTTACTGATTTGCATCTACATGTAGCTAATAACCATAACTATCATGTTATGGCACATATAAGTGCTGAGGTGACAAAATCGTGTATAAAAAAAAATGGCTGCCTTAACACAGTAACAGTGGGATAGCGCTGGGACTTCCACGCCAGGTTCGTGTTCTGTTCGATTTGGGAATTTCCAGACTTTTTTCCACCGAATCTTTGGTTTGTTCTTATTCGTGTGTTTACAATTAATTTCCAACCGTAAAAACAAAGAAAAGGGTATCAAACTCGCCAAAATAAGGAAAAAAGGGTACACTTATAACAAAAGGCTTACTTGAAAAGGGTACTTTTTCAGACCCGAGTAGGGTCTACTTGTTTACGGTATTCTGAGATGGAAGGATAATTTACTTGTTAGGGTCCACTTTGAAAGTCCATACACGCACATGGTTTACACCTCGTAATGACAGTAACAATATTTCCATTTTAACAAATGTGAGGTCCATGATTCCCCATGCTACTGGTGTCTTTGATAGGGTCTAAAAATGAAGCCCTGAAAAAGCACGATTCAAAATGATCATTAAGTGCTTTAAAACATAAAAATCGTTGAGAGACTATTCCAGTTTTCCCCCATAGACTGCTGTGTTGCAGAAATTTCATCGGCCGAGAAAAATTCATGTGCCAAGTTTTATCTGTACATATTTAACAAGTAACAGCATAACTCTGAACTTTCATGTTCTATGGTGTTTATTTGTCCATTCAAACACTGTGAGATATGTCAGATAGCAAAGTTTGACCATTTTTTAAATGGGTCTTCTACAATGTTACATAGTGTCTGTAAGTCAAAACTATTCCTTCACAGATTATATTTCTGCAGAGTTGAGTTTTTTGGACGAAATGAAATCCAGCCTCCAAGCTGTACCATTTCATGAGAAAATTATTTAGGTGAAAGGGGTGGGGGCAAAAATTCAGATCCAAATGGGTGGTGAGTTGGAGAGGAAGGGGATACCACATGTAAAAACATTTTAATTAGGTAATAAAGCCATTGTGTAAATTTTTGTCAATTTGAAATAGTTTTCATAAATCTTTCAAAAACATTCACACCAGACATCAGAAAACACCACTTAGCATAATTACCAATGTATTATATGACTATTAACATTTTTTTTTTAAATTCTTAAATTACAATTTCTATAAAAAAAAACAGATGGAAGCATTTCATAGTGTGCAATTTTTAGGGCATTAATGCAAGATGTAGGTCTATCTAAAGACACAATATGGGAACAATTCATTGTTACCAACTATCAAAACTATTCACTGCCATTAAAAATGAAACCCCTTTTTGTAAATGTCCCCTTTTTACTTGTATATAACTTGCTGTAATTATTATCAAAACTGTAGGAAACTCTTTGTAATGGGGTCAATTTCAATCACTTCATTTTTCTTCAGAATCATTGTTGATATCAGTGATAATACCCAAGCTAGCTGAGCCAGCCCAAGCTTACATAATGGAACACAAACACCTATTGTGCCTGCCCGAGATAACTTGGGGGAAAATATTGAAGGTGTTATTGATTTTCACCGTTCTGGAAAGTAAATATTCAAAAAGAAGTAGCATGAGAGTAAAACCAAAACCAAAATTGATATATCTGAATATGGGCAGACGTAAATTCATGGAAATGTTTTTTTTTCTTGTTTTGTGTATATATCATGATTTTATTTCCTGTAAATAGCAATGTGGACTCAAATTTATGATCTTTACATTTCTGTAGACAACTTTGTCAAGAGAATTTTTCAGGTTCTTTTCACAAGGAAACAATTTCAGCTTCTTAAAGATAATAAACACAAGTTACTACCAACAGTGACACTGTGACACAGACAAACATACAGACACACTCACAGCATAACTCATACCAGAAATAAACACACAAGTACTCCTAGGCAGAGGTAAATTTTCACAGCTTATATGCATGCTTTTTATTTCATTTTTCTTACTTTTTATCACACATTCAAAGAAATAGCAGCTTATCAGACAAACAATAGTTTAAAATTTTTTACATCGAGGTATTAACTCAATAAAAACACAGCCCCACGACATATACGAATAGTACTTTGTATTTACACAACACATATACATGTACATAATGATCCCTTATACTGTTGCCATTGCTCAATATTACATGAAATAGGCAAAAGAAAATTGATGTTGAATCCAAGTTTAGAACAAACCCGTTCTGATTATTTAAAATGCTGATTAATCGCAAAGTATATTCAATAATGAATATTAATTTGCAAGTGGTCAACAAACTCACTCTAGGTAGAGCAAAACCTGCAAGTTTGGTTTTTGTTTTTTAACGTTTTGAACCCCAAAATATGACAATTTACACGAAAAATAAATGATCTAGAAAGAAAAAGTTTTATCTAATACAATCAGTTTGTTATTGAAAAATAGAATGGAAAATGAGATACCATGCTTGCAGAAACTATTTGACTAAATAATGAAAGTTGCAAGAGAAAGTGATAAAATGTGAGATTGGTATACAACAAGTTCTACATTGCTGGTTATACTGGCTGTAGCTGCAAGATTGCACGTCTTTTTAAACAAACCAAAATGCCGATGAATCATGAAACATCATTTTGCTGGACTTAAGATTTCATGATCTGATCACAAACTAGTCAGAATTTCATATATTCTGGTGTCTGTAGAGAGAGAGTAACCGTATAGTTCTAATTTACCATATTAATCAGCCTTTTGGTCGAAATGCACTGGATAAAAGATGCACCATATGATAAAAGGAAGAGTCCTTCCTTTCTGAACATTGTCAGAAACTTGCACAAAGTTAAGTTGGGGCACACACACATGTTGTATTTGTCTTCAGACATTAATTGCTTTCTTTCAGCAGAAATTTAATCACAAAAAAAATCATTAATGTGCAATTTCAAGTGGACTCCATTCTGATATTTGGCTAGAATGATGTCATTTGAACCCCACTTTTATGACAACAAAAATTCCTTCAGAAAGTAGGATATTACAAAAATATCATAGTGAATGTTGTACTTACATGAACCTAAAATATCTGTTTCTGGACAGGAGTAGATATGATGAACATGACCCACAAACAAGGATTGATAGACTTAACTCTTAACATGCCAGATGAATTACAACTCTATGGACATTGTATGTATCATGTTTTGTATTTGCAACTTTGGTAAGTTAAGAGTTAATCTCACTTTATCTCACTTTACCCTTATGGATAATTACGGTTTTCCTTTGGTTGCCCCCCCCGGGTGGTTGTTTGCTTAAAGACATTGAAATTTACTATCCAGTTGCCCATTAGGGCAGGCAAAGAAAAAATAAATTGAGCCATAACATACACATGTACATACATACAAATAAACACATACATACCAACATCCACTCACACACATACACATCTTCCCATGGATTTATGTTCAAACTCTTAGCCTGAGCTGCTCGCCATGTTGACACTATTACTACCACCTTGAAAGCTTGTGCAATATGGTACACCATACAAGACACTTTGATATATATAGATCTGATATCAAGAGTACAAACATAAAAACATTACTTTTTATAGAATAGAATCTGATAGTTTTTTTTTTTTGTATATATAGCTTTATATTTTTAGCCCCACTGTTGCCTGTAACAGCGACACATTAAGCTTTGCATATTTCTGCCGCATTTCCATTATTTCTTATATACAAAATACCTACAGAAATGTCAGCATAATGAAGTACATTTTAAATATATATGTGTATTTATCAATAATATGTGCACAATAGGAATGTCAGATATCTACAACACTTCACTTTTCATTAACGTAAATTACATTTTTATTAATTACATTCTTGTTAATTACAATCAAGTGTTTTGGTGCATCATATGCTTTGACCATTGAAATCTGCAATGTTACAATGCTGATCAATGCTGGCATACCATTTGATCAAACTCACAGCTAGTATTCACATATTTGCGGTAGATTAGTTATAAACATGTAAAAATAATTCCTTACTCAATAATACCACACCTACATCCTATGCAGTTTGAAACTTAAATGTTTGTATACTTCAAAATATTTCTTTAACCCAACATCAGAGTTAGGTTTAATACTTTTATGTGGTATGTTGCCAGAGCTACATAATTTGCAAATTCATTTTGTTGTTGTTAATCTTGTGTCATTATAATAATCATATCTTGTTTGATGGCAGAGATTCAATTACCTTGTCTGGCAATGCAGTCTACCTGTACATCCCCAAACATTAAATGTAATATACCAAATTCAGTGGATTTAGAGGTAACTGGCACATACCACTTAAAAATAAAGGGGTGATCTACTGAATTACCAGGCAGGCTACACTGCCCCCAAAATTAAATTGTCTTTAGATAAATAAATAAAATAAATAAATAAATAAATGAATAAATGAATAAATATGTTATAAATAAATAAATAAATAAATAAATAAATAAATAAATAAATAAATAAATAAATAAATAAATAAATAAATAAATAAATAAATAAATAAATAAATAAATTAATTAATTAATTAATTAATTAATTAATGATATTTGGACAAATAAGAAGAGATAATAAAGTTATAATAAAATAACTGAAGATTAATAAAATGATTAAATTTTACAAATATCTCCCTATCTGCAAGAGTAATCCACACAATGACAATGATGCAATAATTTATGTTACGATATGAATACTGTTTTTCATCCCCAATTATAATTGTACAAATTTCACACAAAAAGTCAACACGTTTAAATTCATTGATTCAAATTACAGTCTACAGACCATTTCATAATCTTCAAAACAAATGCAAAAATGCAAATAAGTAAATGTCCAATATCACAAAATTCAGTATATATATATTTATATATTTCAAATTTAGATGATCACATAATTTCAAAATGAAAATATAAAAAAAATATACACAAATTCCTCATTTAAAAATGAATTTTATACGATAAACTTTTTTTCACAACTTGAAATGCCCTAAATTCTGTTACATTACAAGAGATGTTACAATTCCTTGCACTGAAACACTGGACACACAGTACAATCCAGTATTGTATCCAAGAACAATTTCTGATGGCCTCGATCTTGGTCTATGGGGCGCGTTCGGTCTCAGAACCTGTGGTCTCGGTCTGGATCCAAGCTACCTGTACAAACCTTATCGAAAGGTTGCGTTTTGTGGCCGCCTCGGTCCCAGAACCAGTGGTCTCAGTCAGAGTCACTTTTACAAACCCTATGGAAAGATCGTGTTATGGGACAGGTTAGGTCTCGGACCCTGTGGTCTCGGTCTGGATCCAAGCTTCATGTACAAACCTTATGAAAAGGTTGCATTATGTGGCCGCCTCGGTCCCGGATAGTGTGGTCTAGGTCAGAGTCACTTTTTCAAACCCTATGGAAAGATTGTGTTATGGGACAGGTTTGGTCTCGGACCCTGTGGTCTCAGATACACCACGGGCATACAGTGCTTCATACCAAAGAAACTGTACTGATGGAATATTGGAGAAAGTAGTTGCAACAAAAATCATGGACAAAACAGGTGACTGAATAGGAAGAATGGGATTGAAGACAGGAAGTTTGTGTCCGACTGAAATCACCATCTCAGAAACTCTGCACCTAAAGGGTTACACATTGCCAAGACACCAAGAACAGTTCTCTGAAACCGGGTTGGAACAGTTTGTGAAATGGGGAGTGATTGATTGGGAAGATTTGATGATCGATTAATTATCAGTTAATCACTAATTAATTATACCAAGTGGAATCCGAAAGTTGAAAAGAAATACTTCATGTGCAGTTAACCTGGCTCGAACATGAAACGTTTGATGGATCATGTGACTAATGAATTACTTGCAGGCCGGCAGAGCCATGACCAGGCAAATTTCAATCTGTCGAGTTTATTTCTTTGCTGATAATAATAATAATGGGTTCTTATAGTGCAGTATCATAGCGCTTGCCTTATACATTATTATTACCGCGGTCTTTGGATACAATTCAATCCAGCACTTTCACAGCTCACTGAGCCTCACTCCCCACTCCCTGGGGAGCAGTCCAGCCAGTCGCTATTTAACAGACGCACAATGCTAATCATTCAACATAAACATACCCATCTTAACGGGTACCCATTTATACACTTGGGTAGAGAGCAGCGATGTGGATAAAATGCCTTGCTGAAGGGCAAACGTGTTGGGCATTAGGTTGGTTTGAACCCACTACCCTTACATTGGGAGATGATTGATGGTTTGCTCAGCCTAAATTATTATCAACAATTTGTGATATCGGCAAGATTTATTAACAATATGTCGACAAATAATTTTTTGAACAGTAACACTTCTGGCCATATGGACTCTGCTCTACACATGAAATCCCTCCTTCCTCAAACTGCACCGAAAAAATGTTCCTGCTACATACAGATCACTCCACCATGTGCATCATAAATCATCTTGTTTCAGAATTTTTTGACAAAAATACAATTATTTCAAGCAACAAGTACTTTTTCAGCATCTGCGCTGTGAAAATATATCAAATATTTGCTATGCATCAGATACATGACAGATATCACACAAAGACACACATTTTCACATAATATTTACATTTTTGTTAGTAGCAGTTTAGAGATAAGTGTTTTGATTCAGTGTGAGAAGTAAATTCATGTGGTACCTTCTGTACAGACAATGTGTCCAGACAATTGGTAGATGGGTTGATATTTTTTAATATTTCATGAAACAATTGGTTTTTAGTGATTAGCTCTATCTGTCAAGTTGATGCATACTTGTTTTAGAAAACATACATCTGTAAAAAGGAATAGAAAAATCCAAAACTGGAAATTATCACTGTTGATGACTGACTACAACTGAACGTATATCAGCATTTGATGCATTCCTCCCTAAAGATATCACCATTTTCCATGAGAGGTACAACAACAAAGTCTTATCAAACTAAGAAGAAATGATATACCAAATCAATCCAACACAAGGCAGTGTGTGTATAAGACCAATCTAATGTGGCCAGTCCATTAATGCTGGTCAATTTTTTGTACATTTCATGTGTTTCGTAGCTTCATTATTTCAGAATCTTTGGCAAAAAACAGGCACAATTTTTGAAATAATCAAAGTCAGCTGATGCTAGAACTGTACTCGAATCAATTAAGATATATGACAATCTAAACACACCATTGCACCAATGTGCTTTCTATTCCTCTAGCAGGATTGGGTCATAAAAGCTATGACTAGGAACAGATCAGCATTGTTTACATACCTTATACATGTTCTCTACAAATAATAACAAGGAAAACATAATCGTCTAGGAATTGCTTTAAATATTACATTGGCAGATATCAGAGATGGGTAAAGTACTTATAAATAATCCACTGAATACATCTCCTTTGATTGTTTCTGTCACTTTACGTTGACCCTGTTGACTTCCTTTCTCCCACCTTCTCCTTCCTCACTATCCCAAGTCTCTTCATGCTCCTCTCTTCCCTAGACCGGGCGTCCGATGCGGAGTCAGCCCTTGGCCTCAGCTGGACGTCAAACATCTCCAGGGGAACTTTCTCATGGTCAGGGGAGAGGGCTCGTCTCAGGAGGGGTGAGGGTGGGGTCTCTAAGGTCCTCCCTCGCATCCCGTATTTCTTAGTCTTGACTTTCATTGGAGCGGACAGGGTGGGGCTCCCCATCATGTGTGCGGCGTAGGATTGCGTTGTGTTGGAACTCCCCGGGGAGTGCCCCAGGCTAGTGACCACGGCCAGCGGGCTGGGGCTGCGGACGGGGGACTTGGGGGCGGGGGACGGGTGTGGGGTCCGGGCCAGGGGGGACAGTGGGATGTGACCGACGGACTTCCTACGGTTCCCACCGGGCCGGAATGAAAATGGGAGTTTGTGGGCCAGACCCTGTAATGTGCTGGGCCTGGAGGACGTGAAGTGACCAGCGGGTGAGTTAGGGCAACTCGATGACGGGGAGCTGTTTGGGGATGATGTCAGCGGCGTGCTGGTCGTGAGTTCATTGGCCACATGAAACATCGGCGGTGACCGTGGCGACTTGAGAGACGTGGGTGACCGTGGCGACACCTCGCGATCTCCCTGCGATCTCCCCAACGCCGCTAAACTACTCCTGCTCCCGTCGGTCGACGCCCGCTTTAAACTCGACCTCCTGAACACGGCACTCCTGCGACGGCGCTCTACCGAGTCTCGTTTGCGCCTCTGTTTTCGTCTCCTGGCCATCTTGCTTGTGGAGGGGTTTCGGCGACGCCCCCCAGTCTGGATAGTGGTTTTATCTAACGGCACGGCTTGGATGACAACTTGAGACGGGGAGGCTGATATGAGTTCAACTATCTCTCGATGAACCAAGCCTTCTACCGGTGTTTGGTTGATGTGGGTCACGATGTCCATGGGTCTCAGACCAGCCTCATAGGCAGGACTACCCTCGTCAACAGCCTGGGAAATAGGAACAAAAACACCATTTAGAAAATGAATACACATCATGTCATACCAAGTAGAGAACAGTCGTCTTTGAAAGTGGTATACACACTTGAAAATTTTAGGTTTTAGTAATATTTGCAAAACTGGAATTTACAATAAAAAGATTAAGCATTTGATATATTGTAACATGAAGTAAGCTATTTTGTAATTACAATTTGAACATGTAAGTGAATAAGAACTATCACCTGTACTAAGCCTACACAAGAAGACTTGAAAAAGTGGATAAGCCTTCATTTAACAACAATTCCTGCAGCCCATTATAGAATGATTGTTCTAAAATGTCCTACTACCAAGACCTATCAAACGTCTCTGATATCGAGGGGTTATGGTGACCAACATGAAAGTGAATATTCATTGATGAAACAATATAAAACAAAAGTGCTGATTCCCCTTACAATAAAGTAATTGAAATGAACAGTTCACTTAAAATCAGTTTTTACAATAAGATGTTACGAAATATTAACTCCAAGCTAACTCACTGCACTCACAAACTGGCTTTAACATTAAATCAAAGGAACAGATTAACATCGTAGAAATCTCATCTAAAAACTTGTCAAATTTGATATGTCACCCACAAATAAACACCCAAGAACACAAATATTCAGACAGTTATGCTGTTACTAGCAAACTATGTACAGATAATATCAGCAAATGACTTAACGTCCTATTGACAAAACTTCTATAACACAGCAGTCTATGGGAAAAAACAGGAATGGTCACTCAATGAATTTCATTTTTTACAGCACTTAATGATTGTTTTGAAGTACAATTTTTTCAAGAATCCATTTTTTAGACTTTCTCAGAGCCTCCAGTGGCATGGAGGATTGTGTAATAAAAAATAAGTTT
>JZLH01S0581398.1:115092-133279 GCA_001188425.1 Eucidaris tribuloides | reverse complement strand
GTGCTCAATTTTTCTTTTTATTTGTACAATTTCATGTTTGTTTCGTTAGACCTTCATTATTCAGATCTTTGCAAAAAACAGGCACAATTTTTTGAAATAATCAAAGTCAGCTCGATGCTTAGAATGTATCGAATCAATTAAGATATTTGACAATCTAATAAACACATTGACAATTGCTTTCTATTCCTTAGCAGATTTGGTATAGCTGAATGCTAGGACATGCTCAGCATTGTTTACATACCTCAATTAATGTTGTCTACAAATAATTACAAGGAAACATATCGATCTGGATTTTGCTTTAATATTTACATTTGGCAGATTCTCAGAGATGTGGTAAAGTACTTTATAAATATCAACTGAATAATATCATTTGTTGTTTCTGTCACTTTACGTTGACCTGTATGACTTCCTTTCTCCCACCTTCTCTTCCTCACTTTCCCAAGTCTTTTTCATAATCCTCTTCTTCCGTAGACGGCTGGTCCGATAGCGGAGTCAGCCTTGGCCTCAGATGGAGCTCAAATCTCCAGGGAACTTTCTCATGGTCAGGGGAGACGGGCTTTCGTCTAGCAGCGAGGTTGAGGGTGGGCGTCTCTAAGGTCCTCATCGCATCGTATTTCTTCAGTCTTTGAATTTCATTGGAGCGGACAGGTGGGGTCCATATGTTGTGCTGCGTTAGGGATTGCGTCGTGTTGGACTCCCGGGGAGTGCCCCAGGCTGGTGACACGGCCAGCGGGGCTTGGGCTGCGAGACAGGGACTTTGGGGGCGGAGAGGGATGTGGAGGTCCGGGCCAGGGGGGGACAGTGGCGGATGTGACGAGGACTTCTACGGTCCCACCGGGCCGGATGAAAATGGGGTTTGTGTCGATGCCACCCTTTGTAAGGTGCTGGGCTGGGACGCAGTGAAGTGACCAGCGGCGTTGAGTTAGGGCAAATCGATGATGGGGAGCTGTTTAGGGTTGGATGATGTCCGCGGCCGTGTGGTGTTGAGTTCGTTGGCCACGTGAAACATCGGTGGTGACCAGCGTGGCGACTTGAGAGATAGTGCGGTGACCGTGGCCGACAACTCGCAGATCTCACTAGCGATATCCCAACCGCCGAATAAGACTACTCTGTCTCTGTCAGGTCGACGCAAGCAGCTTTAACTCGATCCTGAACAGGCACTCTGCCGACGGGCGCCTCTTACAGATGTCTCTTTGGCCTCTGGTTTTCGTATCCTGGCCATCTTGTTGTGGAGGGGGTTCGGCGACGCACCCCCAGTTTCTGGATGGTGAGGTGGTTTTATCTAACGGCACGGCTTGAATGACAACTTGAGACGGGGAGGCTGATATGAGTTCAACTATCTCTCGATGAACCAAGCCTTCTACCGGTGTCTGGTTGATGTGGGTCACGATGTCCATGGGTCTCAGACCAGCCTCATAGGCAGGACTACCCTCGTCAACCGCCTGGCAACACATAATATAAAACACCATTTAGAAAATGAATACACATCATGTCATACCAAGTACAGAACAGTGTAAGTCTTTTGAAAGTGGTATACACACTTGAATATTGCAGGTTTTAGTAATATTTGCAAAACTGGAATTTACAATAAAAAGATCAAGCATTTGATCTATTGTAACAAGAAGTAAGCTAGTTTGTAATTACAATTTGAGCAAAAGAACTATCACCTGTACTAAGCTTACTCAAGAAGACTTGAAAAAGTGGATAAGCCTTCATTTAACAACAATTCCTGCAGCCTATTATAGAATGATTGTTCTGAAATGTCCTACTACCAATACCTGTCAAAATGTCTCCAATATCGAGGGGTTATGGTGACCAACATGAACGTGAATTTTCATTGATGAAACAATATAAAAGAATAGTGCTGATTCCCCTTACAATAAAGTAACTGAAATGAACAGTTAACCTAAAATCAGTTATTATTACAATAAGATGTTACAAAATATTAACTCCAAGCTAACTCACTGCACTCACAAACTGGCTATAACATTAAATCAAAGGAACAGATTAACATCGTGGAAATCTCATCTAAAAACTTGTCAAATTTGATATGTCACCCACAAATAAACACCCAAGAACACAAATATTCAGACAGTTATGCTGTCCCTAGCAAACTATGTACAGATAACATCAGAAAATGACTTAGTGTCCTATTGACAAAACTTCTATAACACAGCAGTCTATGGGAAAAAACAGGAATGGTCACTCAATGAATTTCATTTTTTTTGGCAGCACTTAATGATTGTTTTGAAGTACAATTTTTCCAAGAATCCATTTTTAGACTCTATCAGAGCCTCCAGTGGCATGGAGGATTGTGAAGTAAAAAATAAGTTTTTAAATGGAAATACTGTTAAATGACGTGTATAACTCCAGGCTACCTTATCACACTCACAAACTGGCTTAAGAATCTGTTTTGATCAAAACCAACTTTAAATTAAAGCTAAGTGACATGATTGGGATGAATAAAAAATGGCTCTAGAACCAAACTGGTTGAAAGGTATACCAAATATACACTAGCTGGAGTGGATCTCCTGGCTGGAAGGATTTGTCTTGAGTTTGTTTACTTAAGGAGAATCAAGCATGAACAGGTCAGTGGTTTAACTCTTAATTAAATCCCATAGAAAGCTAAACTACAGATTTGTCTGTCACAAGGCAAACTGATGAAACTTATTTTAATTGTTTAACTTTTGATTTCAAAATTTTCACAGTAGAATCCTTGCATAGTTAACTTGATTCTACAGTGGTTTTTACAAGTTGAGGACCACCCCAATCATGGCATTTACCTTTAATTTATAGAATGTTGAAATCCAGTGTCCTACTTACCCTAACCACATGGTGGAGGGTGTAGACATCAGACACATTAAAAGTATACTGGATTCTGGGAGCATTTGAGGACTTTTCCCAATCATGTCACTGTCCTTTAAGATTAAAGGTAAATGACATGATTGGGGGTAGTTCTCAACTTGGGCTGAAACTACTCTAGAATCAAGTAAACTATGCAAGGATTCTCCTGTGAAAACTTTATAGTCAAACGTTGACTCATTTCAAAATAACTAATGTCAATATCTCTCGTGTCAAGCAAACCTGCTGTGTGGCTCTCTATGGGTCTTATTTCTATTGTGCCCCAATAGAATTAATGTTCATACTTGATTCTCCTTAAGTAAACAAATTAGAGAAAAATCCTTCCAGCTGCAAGATCCACTCCAGCTGGTGTATAGTTGGCATATATCTCAACTCATTTGGTTCTTGAGGCATTTTCACGTGTTCCCAATCATGCCACTGAGCTTTTATTTATAAAATGTTGAAATCAAGTGTTCTACTTACCCTGACCAAATGGTGAAGTGTGTAGACATCAGACTCTCCATGGTACACCTTAATGGCCTGCATCTGGAATCCCATGGCCTTCCGTCTGGGGGGCTTTTTGATGATGATAGGAGACTTGACGGGACCAAGGGAGGGGTCTCGGGAGGGGGAGTCGTCCCTGGAACTACTCGACTCACCCCCTGGGGAATTGATGGGGGAAGGGACGTGGAGCTCATCTGAGGAGGAAGACAAAAGGAAATAAACGACAGAGAATTGTTACTCAGTATTTTGAAGTTCAAGAATGGAGGCAATTCCAGTGATCTATTACAAGTAATGTTGAAGAAGACTATCCATAATTGCCAACAGTGAAACAATGAACTAAGGAACATACACAGAGGCTCTGATTTCATTGTTAACAACTGTTACATTGAAATCAACGTAACAACGTCAGAATTCAGAGCCTATAAAGTTAAAGCCCAAGTTTAGTTTTGGGGATTTTTTTTTATTTGAAAGCTTTATGCCCAAAGGTCATATCACACCAATAACAGATTCTGAATATCTTTGGTTTTTTTTTAAAGATTTTTTGGGGTACCCCAAGAATTTTTGACTATATTTTACATTATAGCATCCTAAAGGCCGTTTTATAAGGTGTTAAGGTTATCAGTTTATACTCATCAAAAAAGAGAAAGTCTGTTCTTTTAGATGATGGGTTTAATGGATAACCTTAAAACACCTTATTAACCCTTTGGATTCTATAATGATAAAATTATAGTCAAAATCTTGGGGTCCACCGGCCCCCCCCCCCCCAGATTTTTCATTAAATTAATTTAAATAAAAAACGGAAGATATTCAGAATCTATTAATTGGACGTGATCATGACCTGTCGCAAAAGCTTTCAACTAACTAAAAAAATCCCATAACTAACTTGGCTTATCATAGTTAGTGCTATGCACAGGGCATTTAGACCTGGTAAGGTGTGTCCTGCCAGAAAGCAGTAGATGGTAATACAGATGGCACACAACAGTGTGCTTGCACGACTTCGCATTTTAGAGATTTTCGACTAGTGCCCAACCAATAGCTCGCGACTCCGCACTAATTAGTCGATATCGGTGTTGATTCAGATCTGGTGGATGTGCTCCGTGCTGCGGTGTCACGTCGGAGTCGCAGTGAGTGCAACGTATCGGCAACACATGTTATGATAGCATTGCCATGATTATAGGCTGATCCAGGATAATTTTGGCAGTTCTGTTTGATTTGCGATCAAAGAGGAGATTGGGGATTCATTTCTGGCGCACAAAATTGTGTAGCATAAAATGATTGGTAGCTTCACTATCAATTTTTACGTCTTTTGAATTCAAGTTTTAAAAAAACAAATTAACATGTGATAAAAAGATGACTATTGCGTTCGATAGTCGGCGAGTCGACGACTCCGTGTAGGCAGTCGCACGACTAACGACTTTGGACTTGAGTCGTGCAACACTAGACACAAGGTGAGAAAGTTGAACCACAGGACCAACAAAATGCCCTGACATTTCCCTGAGTTTGAGGATTTTTAACAAATTCCCTGACATTTCCCTAACTGGAAAAAGGGGAAGTCATTTTCCACATTTTCCCCCGATTTTCAAGTTGGCTGGGAACCCTGCAAATAGAACGTTCGAATCTGCTCTAAGAACAGTTACATCAGAATGTAGTGATAAGCTGTTTGCAAATATTTTCTTATTTTCTTCAAACAGAGACAGAAATGCAGGGGGAAAAATACATGGGGGTGTGGGGGTGATTTCACCTTCAAAGTGGCAAAAGAGCCCTTGTAAATTGCCATAGGGTTTAATACAAAGGAGTGAAGGATTTTTTTTCCCTGCAGAAATGCTAAGTTTGGCATCATTCTCTCACCTGATGGTATAATGAGAGACAGCATGCTAGAAGAGGCAGACTTGACTACGGGGCGGGGTGACTGATCCCCCTTCCCCTTCACGTCCCCTAGCCCCAGGAAGCTGATTGACCCCCCTGACCCCTGGGATTCCACCGATGACGACACCTGGGGGCTGTCTTCATCGAACGAGATGGAGAATCGCGGCAGGACTTCCCGGAGCGGGGGCTTGCGACTGATTCCACTTCTCCTCCGTGATCTTGGAGATGAATCCTGACTGGGGGTACTGGGGGAGGACGAGGCGTCAGATTGTTCTGCAGATTTAGTGGGCATACACCTGGAGGGGGACAAAGAAATATATGAAAGTAAGAGATTATCTTGTGTTGGAATGAAAGGACATACTACTACCGTCAGCTGTAGATGAGAAGCACCATTGCTGGTGAACTTCTCATTCACTGATTCATTGTTTTGGCAATTTTATCTGCAGATACACATTTCAAAAAGTGGAAATATTTTTTTCTCTCTTTTAAAGTTTTTATTGGTTTTCATAAATTAGAAACATTACAAAAGCAATAATCATGTATAAATCAAAATAAAAAATCACAAAAAAAGAGCCGAATGTAACTAACTAATCATAACACAATATTAATATTGATGGCTAACATAAACATAGAAACAAATCTTTAAAAAGTTCAGAACATATTCTTAACTAAAAGTGGAAATATTACTAAATGTGATTAATACTCCCAGAGTACGACTTAGTTATCTTAAGCATAGATTGACACATCCCTAGGAATGTTTTCTCATTTGCACCTAAGAATCATCACATGCACCAAGCTTTGATACAACTGCTGCAAACCTGGAAAAGTAGTTCATGCTTCAAGATTTTTACAATGAAATGTGGTTACCACGACAACACCTTGTCCAACATACAAACTATGTCTTGCACACACATATATGTACCAAGTTTGATTGGAATCACTTAGAACAGTAAAACTAGTTTGATCCACAATATTTTTGCACCTGACAGACTATGAATGTCGGGTTATTCTAACTAACAAAGAAAGTAACATGGTAAACTGCATAAGTTTGCGTAGAGGTGTTGTGGTGTAGTGTGTTGTTCTCTGCCTTTCATGGCATGCACACGTTCGTTCTTCAGCAAGGCAGTTTATCCATATTGCTGCTCCACACCTAGGAGTGAAATAGGCACCTGGTGGAAACTGGGGTATTAAAAATTACAGGGCCCTCTGGGAGAACAATGTTTGTCACTGAAGAGGCCACCATGGGTATACAAGATGTTATTCTTGTTTTTATGATTATGATCAGCTCAAAGTCAGACGGGCTTGTCGGTATTTTGCCAACTGACCTGTCAGGTAGTAGTGAGTTGCCTCTGTCCACATCAACGGTCAGTAGCTGTGGTGAGTTCCTGGCCGGCAGTGAGTGGTGGGAGAGGTCAGTGATGGGCAGGGAGGCACTGTGGGATCTCTCTCGTCGCTCCGTGTCATCCGACGACTGAGAGACGCTGCTACATGACCGGCTGAACCGAGGAGAGAACGTGGAGAAGTTACCAATCTCTGGGAGCTCTTCGTCATCATCAGAGTCCAATTCATGGTTGTAACGTTCGGAACGGGCTGATGGGAAAACGAGAGCCAATGAAATTGACATTTCACATGTAAATAAAACATGTTTTGGTAAATTCTGTCAGAAGTTTACAAATCAAAAAATGACTTCTAGGGAAAAAAATGTTGGTCATACAAAAATGATGCTCCTAACATTTCATAAATTTATCATTTTATTGCCATAGGAATTAATGGGTTAACAATCCAAATCACACTGCTTTATAGCATCATTCAACAATAGTACTTCATGCTATTAAAATCTCTGATATGGTACCAACAATGAAGGCCTGTAAAAAGTGTGCTTGAAAAAGATCATTTACAATTAAAAGTCCAACAGATTTATAATAATTGTCCATACATATGTTGCTAGTGGCAGCATAACAAGCTGCTAATCTGCGGGTGATTATTTGTCCATTCAAGCACTAGCACATAGCACAGAGGTCAAAATTTGACATTGACTTTTAAATTCCACCTCCACGACATTTAGTTTCACAATGTCTTTTCTGATAAAATAATTACTGAATGTTTTAAAATATTCAGAGTATATATTACTCTACAGACAAGGATATTTGAACCATTATTACTACATGTAGGAGATGGGGAAGAATAATGGAATGTGCACTCTATGCGACTGTTACCACCACTGTTTATGATACCTTCCCAGTGCATAATAGGCATCCTTTTTTCCTATGTTAAAAGCCATCAACCCAGAGCAACACAATTTTGTATCAATAATCTTGGAGAAGAGCTAGCTGAAAACCAAGGAACTCACTATCAAAGTAGCTGGTGTCTTCTTCTCCTTCCAGCTGAGGGATGAACTCCGCCTTCTGTCTCAGCAGGCTGTTCCAATCCAGACCGATGAAGAAGCGATGACTTTTGACCTCTTCCCCTCCCCCGTCCCAAGTCTGAAGAGGGGGTCTTGCTGGAGAAGGCAGCCAATCAGATCAACAGCCTCGTCTGAGAGGGCGTCGTCACCGTCAGGCCACTCAATCTCAACTGAGGAGGAGGCAAAGATATCATTTCATTTTTTAAAATTCAATATCAATTCAATTTCAATTCAATTTCAATACAATTTCAATACAATTTCAATTCAATTTCAATTCAATTTCAATTCAATTTCAATTCAATTTCAATTCAATTTCAATTCAATTTCAATTCAATTTCAATTTCAATTTCAATTCAATTTCAATTCTAGTTCCAACATCATGTGAAAAATATATTACATATCTGACAGAGCTGTCAACCACCGCTGACCAAAAAACATAATGATACACCAGAAAAATCACATTTTAAAGGCAACAAACATATTTTGGTTAAAAAATTAGTAAATTTCATTATTTTGCATGCCTATCAAATCTAAAAGAAAAAATATTTGCATAACAAAATCATGATTTATTTATTTGGATGGTGACGAAACACACTAAATACCATAAAAATAACATAGTTGGCAGCTCTGCTACAAGTCGTTTACAGAGAAAAGCTGAACTCTTTGTGTCTCATGTCTACAAGAATTGTAAAACATCATTACAAGTTATTGATACCATATGTTAGGAGAATAATTCTGCCAAAACAGAAATGCATCTGTCAGGATTCCACAAGCCTGCAATTTTTGCGTCAATTATAATTTACTAATATGACAATTCTCCATATCACATATAGTTGTCTACGAAAGAAAGGTGGAGACGCACTCAGATAACTGACATTCTCTTGTGTGATTTGCCGACTTCTTCACATCCGATATCTCATTTGTGCGTGTTAAAAGATGCGGTATTTAAAAACCTCTGTTGTTTTCATGATTTTGTAATCGCCTTATTCCACCTTATTCTTTACATTTGAGATGAAGTCAGGGTTTCATTCATGCGTGTTTGCATGCAACGTTTCTCATAGGTGGGGCAGGGCTTGTTCAACCACACAAAAAGAAAGAAAAAAGGGGTAATATAACTGAAACAGATTGGCTGTATTAAATCAATGTCGCCACCTCCGTTCTGAGTCGGAATGGAAGTAAACAAGAATGCAAAAAGTCCAGGATGTTGATATATAGTATACAAATATATACTGCCATTAGAGGGTCTGGTTAAAACTATGGGCCCCGAGGTGACTGCAATAGTACTATTTTGCTGAGGGGCGCAGCCCCGAAGCAAAATAGTACTATTGCAGTCACCGAGGAACCATAGTTTTAAACCAGACCCTCTAATGGCAGAATATATTTGTTTTATAAACTTGCATTCATATATTTTTGTTTATTGACTGGTTAAAAGTATGATTAGATCTACATGATAACACATAAAATTATTTAATAAAAGAATATAATATAATTATTCACTAGCACAGCAAAACGCTGCATGAATGCACGCACGCAATAAGGTCAAATCGCGTTGCGAGCTGTCGAGCTAGCTAGTCGGTCGCGGGTGGGGCAAATAGTATAGCGCCCTCATCGTTGACAGATTTAACGTACTATCGGACTCGATAATGTACTATGGGACTCGATACGAGTCATGAGAGTCCGATAGTACTTTACTATATACTCTCCGCTCCTAGACTGACAGAATAGTGTGTTTATTCTTAATCACGTGACATACTTTTAACCAATCAATGAACAAGAATATATGAATGTGGTATATAATATCTGCTATCGGCAAATATCAGATATATGTGATATGGAGAATTACAGGGACTGCAACATGAGTGGAGTTTGAAACAAGGCTACACTCTACCAGTTTGGCATGAATACATGTACATGAACTGTTACCGAGGTACTTGTAACGCTCATCTGATTGGTTCATGCGTTCGGAGCTAATCATGTCACAGTCCCTCTAAGCACACCTTTTGGGGTAATACAATTGAAGAAAATAGACTATAGACTAATAGACTACTGGACTTATGTACAAGCTAATTATCCCCAGGACTAATTCAGAATTTAGGGACCACAGGGACCACAAACCATTTGAGACAATACACTCACACTCCATTTATACTGGGAGTTACCCCACTCCAGGTCCAGACCTGGAGCAGGGTAACTCCCAGTATAAATGGTCAGAAAATATTAGCTGAGCTAAAGTTGGTCCACTCTAGGAGTGTGGTTCAGTTCCGCATCAGGCCCGAGCTAACGTCAGTATAAAACATATCTCAATTTTAACTTGGTCTAAATTCAGTGACTCATGAAGCGTACATACGTATTGATAAACAATTTTCGTGCTCGCAGGGAGCACATCTGAGTGGGGGCAATAGGTAACCATGACAACCACTCCGGTCTCGCACGTAACATGGGTGGTCGAGAATGGCAGTATAAAACGACTTATCCCGAGATAAAATTACCCCACTTCAGAAGCAGGCTAAAGTCATGGGCAGTATTAAAAGGGTAAGAGACCGCCAACTCACCATTAATGGCCTGCGCAAACAACTCTTCCGGCGTCTCCCCAAAGAAGGGAGGACATCCCACCAGGAACTCATAGAGGACCACCCCCATGGACCACCAGTCAACAGGCTTACTGTAGCCCTGTCTTAGGATGACCTCAGGGGCTATATACTGGGGAGTACCACACACCTGCTGGTCCTGGAACTGTTTGGTATCCCGGTCTATGTTGCCTTCATATAGATTAGTGGTTACTGGTGGAACAAGGAAAAGAATCATGTAAGAAGAATGTCTAGTCTTCACATTTACATCACATATTTATGAAGGGAATAGTTACTTCACTTCTACAACTACTGTACATTTAATTTTTAACACACCCCAATACCAGAGAGGGTAGGTTTGGTATGGATGTTATTTATTTAAATATTTTTCTTTTGGGGGTGGGGTGGTTAAATGGGAGATTGGTCAGGTAAAATTAGCTCTATAGTTTGTGTCTTGTGGTTTTTTGTTGTTGTGTATTTGTATTTATTTCCCATTCCCTGCAACTAACACCCTTTCCAAAAGAAAATATTGATAGCATTATAAAAATCATTGAATTATGACCAAAAAATAGACCTCCGTTGACAGTTGATCTGATGATTATTTCATGCACTAAGCCTGACCTCAACCCTAACCCTAACCCAAATACTAAATCCTAACCCTATTCTGTACTTGGAACCCAATCGCAACCCTAACTCCTTGTTTTCTGAGATATTGTCACCAGAGCAACTGTCGCCGGAGCAAATGTCGGATCACCGGTAAGTGATAATCACAATGCTTTATCGACAAAATTCAAATATGACTCAGGTGAGAAAGAAATCTCAGTGGATACATGTTTTAGCTGCATAGTGTTTTTTTCATCTAAAAATCCAAAAACGAAAGAAATCCATGAATTTGAATTTGAAAGGAAACTGGTCTATTCACTGTTTTCGTAATAGAGTCAATGATGTCCCATGATACTTACAGCTCATAATACCAATCTTGGATAAACCAAAATCTGTCAACTTGATATGTCCTGTTGCAGTTATTAACATACTGTTGAAATAAAACAAGAACAACACTGATAATCATACACATGTCTTATTGAAATAAATGTTTCTATTGATACAACTTTGATAAAACATAATATGTGACCGCCCAGCTCAAAACCCACAAAAAGTAGGCCAAAATTAATTTCAATTAATTTTAAATTAAAATTCAATTTTCTTCATAGTTTTAAAAAGTACGCTCTTAGCTTTAAAATGATATATAACTTGTTAAAATTGGACCATTCCAACCCTTTCAAAAAGTGATTGAACTACGAGAGAGTATAGGAGGTGCAGTTCCACAGAAAAGGAAGTAAAGAGGATTTAAAGATTATGTTCACTCAGGTGCGCCATGCGAAAGCACATGTCCGAAAAAAATGTAGTCCAGAAAAACTGCCAATACTTCAGTTTTATATTCGTTTTAAGCCACCAAATTTTAACAGTAGAGAGAGAAAAGATAACTCTTTCAGATAAGATAAACTTTGAAAATTTGAGTTGGTCAACCCAACTGACACATTTTAGTCAATTACAGAGAATCATAATCCACGACTTTTTGTTGGTTTGGAGCTGGGCGGTCACATATTATGGTTACAAATTTATAATAATCACTCTAACATGCTAATATTACAAAGAGCTCTTAGGACTGTATCATTCTTAACAAAAAAAACATACTTAACATAAACTGAAACTAGGCCAATCCCCAAATCACTTAGTTTGGTGGTCTCCATTACCATTGTGATAACTCCGAATTTGAGGTCATACCTTATCGGTAGCTGCTTAAGTGTAGGAAATCTCAACTTAAAGATTGTGTTTGGGATTTGCAAGTCCGTTACTTCCCTTCATTATCAATACCAAATCGTAGATTAGTAGATTAGCACTTACAAATGGTGTGCTGAAAGTTTGAGATCCATACGTCATGAATTTGTTATTTTATGAGAAAAACTAATAACGATATGTTACAAGAATATTGTTCTTTCCGCGAGTTTAAATTTTGCTCAAATTGCGAATCGCGGTTATGTGTACGTTCGCATGACCAGTGGAGTACCCTGATTGGTTAAACGGCTAAACTCTGCGCGATCAGACGATTTTGGAAGGCCCATGCACGTTAACGTCACTGTAAATTTTGAAGTTTAAATGTCCAGATTTTCACCAAAACTATGTATTTACAAAGGTTCTATGACAGGTGTTTATTTATACTAATCTTTACACTGTGAACGATTTGAGCTGATTTCATTCATTTTGCCGTTTTCTGACGTGCAAATCCCGTACTCTGTCTTTAAGAAATATGACTTGTCCAAGTGAACTTACAGAAGGTTGGTAACTTTTCTTGATTTATTTTTTCAATTTTTTAATAGAAGATCACATAAACTTGTCTCTTTGAGAGGGGTGGAAAACCGAGGTTAAGAAAGGAAATTAGAGTTTTGATGAAAATCCCTTTTGCACTTAGAAAGATTCTCTACTTACTTGTCTGGTTTGATGTCACGATGGACAATACCATAACTGTGTAGGTATTCTATAGCTAGTACTGCTTCTGCAAAATATAATCTGATACATGAAAAAGAAAAACAAAATATCACAATTGCTGTCAATAACAGAATATATGACATTTAGGGGTAATCTAGACATTCCTCTTGCACAGGTACTTTATACAACTTTTCCAAACTCACAAAAATGTTATCTTTTCAACAAAAATATAGTAAATGCTGAACGTAAGTTTGCATGGAGAAGTATGATAAGAAATTAAACATTTAAAATGGCACTATGTACATCTAGAACTTCTTTACTGAAATGTTTTACTTCAGATAAGATTTAATGGGCAGATTTGAAAAAAAAACACCCTCATAAATCAAAAGAGTTGAAGCATGATATATACACTGCAAAGAGTGTATATTCATACTGGAAGGATGTGTCTTGAATTTGTTTACTTGAAGGGAAAGAGGCATTAAATATTTATTCTCTGACCCTGATAGAAATGATCCCATAAAAAAAATCTACAACAAATTTCACCTTCATAGCATTTTCTGATTATAATTGTATAACGAGAGAGGTAATGTATGAATATGATATTTTCACAGCAGAACATTTTACAGTATACTTGATTCTAGGAGCATTATTTCATAATTTGAGGACTACTTCTAATCTTGCCATTTTCCTTTAACATTTCTTTCCATCACAAAACGGTTTATCATCACGGTTTATCATCACGACTATATTCTCAAATCTGACACGACAATCCATCAATATCTAGTCAGCATTTCTGGCTGAATTCCATGCATATTTATGATTCCTCTGTGCATATTTTCAGTTTTTTATTTCCTTCCTGTCGCTACACACAGGAACCCCATCAAGTTCATGGCCATGGGGATACTGTTCCTCAGGGTATTCCCCCTCCCCCTCCCTCTTTATTCTTCCTCCTGTCTGGCCCTCAAACCACAGGACATCCTGTTAATAATGGGACATGGTTCCCACTCCATCTAGAATTACAATATTTCTGTCAAAAGTTGGGTAGCTGTTTTTTCTGTTGTCTTAATAACTGCGTACACCTTTTGCGCATATACATTGTGAGTTGTACCTAACTGTTATGTATACTTGTGTATACGTGTACCTTTTTTGTATACTTATTGTGAATACTTGTGAATACTAATTGTGCAGTCTGAAATCTTAGCACAGCATTATCTTAATCCCACTTTGCTCATTAATGAGTTCTTTTATGTTTTCACTCCCCAAAACTTAAAGTAATAGGCTAACATTGTGGAGCTTCAAATTAAAAAATTGTCAAACTTTGCTTTCTGAGCAACATAGTAGTGTTCAAATGGACAAATAAACACCCTAGAATACAAGGATATCTTGCCACTGGCAAGATATGAATGAATAAACAAGAATTACTCGGGGCGAGCAAAAAATAGCCTAGATCCACAAACGGTAAGTCTATGGGATGACATGGGCAGGTGAATCCGGTCAACTTACGATTTTCACTTTTTTAAAGCACTAAAATAATGTCACTTGAATACCAATTTTTCAGGGGTTCATTTTTGACCTTATCAAAAGACACTTGGAGCGTGAGGTTATGTAGCTCACATTTTCTTTTTACTTTGGTAATACTTGACAGTGGCTTTAATGAAGGATAAGCTCATGAAGAGCTAATCAGTGCCTTAACCTAGAGGACACAACTGCCGATGATTTAGACTCAAATAAGGAATCTCTCAAAATTAAAGACGCACAGCGGCGAATATTGTGGAACATTTCGTAACTTAAAACATTGTACAGACCTGTGATATGGTGAGCTACCATAAGTAGTGTATCAATGGACAAATAAACACCCTTCTAGAATACAAAAAGTTTGGAAAGTTATGCTGGCTCCCTGGCAAGCATATACATGAAAAACATTGGGTGGAGGATAGAAATAGGCCTTAGATCTTACACACAGTGAGTCTATGGGAGGAATCGGGCAGGGTTGAATCCGGTCAACTTTGAGTATGTAGTAATTCCAGGTTACATTACCGAGTTTAGCCCCAAGCTAGGGGGTTGCCGATTCACCTCACACTCAAGAGAACAGCCCTTCACCGCCCCTCCCTCTCACGTTACTCGTATTCGGCGCATCCTCCTCCTCAACCCAACCCCGTACTCTCCACCACCTAGCTTCGTTCCATGTCTTCTTCGGTCGACCGCCCTTCCCCTCTGGCAGCCACCGCCAAACTGTCAAGCGCGCCTCTTTTCAAACATGATCAACATCTCTCCTGCAACACAAGTGTCCCAGATACCAAACGTACTCCTCGCCTTCACCATCTGATCCACCGGTCTCTTCTAAACCCAACATTCTGCCATCAACCGCTCAGTTTCTTCCTGTCCATCAGACTATCACACACAGCATCGCTCTCACCATTGCCTTCAGTCCTTCTCAGAATCCCATCTCATTTTGCACTTCAAACACCAGGTTTCACTCGCCGTACAACGTCACCGACTCACACAAGCTCTATAAAATCTAATCTTTCAATCTTTAAGACAATCTTTTCCCGCACTATAACAAACTCTCCAGCATCCTAAACTTCACCCACCAAATCTTGCCCTTTGCTGTCACAGCCTGCCATGGCACCCTCCACTCACACTCACTCTGGCCCAAGTGTATGTAAACTTCCTTCACTGTTTCCACCTTCATCACACAACTTTTCCAAATGTTCGCACCATCTGCTTCCGGTCCTTTTTCACATTTTCCACACACAAAATCTCTTGCCAACCTCGGGGTCACTCTCTTCATCCTTGTGCATCTCCCATGAATCCATTTCCCACATTTCCCACACATTTCCCACACAACACTGAATTTGAGTGCTTGTAAATTTCAACTTTTTCAAAGAACAAAATCATCATTTTGAAATACATATTTTTTCAGGGCTTCATTTTTAGACCTTATCAAAGACACTTAGATCATGGAGGATTATGTAGCTTACAGGTTTTTTTTTTAACTGTGGTCAATGTTAGCCTGTGGCTTTAACCTGTTGCCTCTGAGATTCTGAAAATCCTAAGTATAGAGTCAACATAGGACACATCCGGTTTCTGTAGCTAACAGGTTAAGAAGCCAAGGTTTTACTACGGCATTACAAACAGACGGACATTTGTGTGCCTTACCTGGCCATCTCTTGCGGCAGTGGTCCTATTTGTTTGATAAGATTGGCCACATCTCCTCCTTCCACATACTCCATCACCATACACAGGTACTTCTGTAATGACAAACAGAGATAGGAACAGGTCAGAAATGTGTGTGCATATTTGTGTAATACATGTGTGAAGACATCAAAACCAGGGGCCAACTGCATAAAAGTTTTACTAGAGAAAAGTAGGTAAAATATAAAACTTTGGTTAGGATAATTATACCATTGATTTTGCCAGAGGAAAAAAAAAATCTGGTTAAATAACCACAGTTTTGTTTTCTGGTAAAAGTTTTATGCACCAGGTCCCAGGTGAACCAAGACCACACCTATACACATACATCAGAAATAATGCTGTTACAGGACTCGAACCTGAACCAAGTAATACAGGATTTTGACAGCTATTACATTCTCTACCCAGGCTGAGACCTTGCCTTTAGGTCTGCCAAGTTTCCTGTCATTTGTGAGAATGTTCTGAGAACTGCACACATCTTACCTTGCTACACTAACCAAATCAAATAAAAATCATAGCTTCTCTGTAGTCGAGTGTCGGTAATATAAGTTAAAAAGTTTAAGTGACAAATCTTAAACGGATTTATCCAGTACTAAAGGCATTACTGACAGGGTAGGTAGAAAATTTGAGTGAAGTGAATTGCCTACCTTTGTCTCAAAACTACAGTACAGTGCCACCACAAACGGGTTCTCAGCGAAGGTCAAGATGTCGCGTTCCGCAAATGCCTGCTCCACCTGATTACGAAGAGCAACGTTCTGTTTACAAATCTTCTTCATGGCAAATCTCTGCTGCGTAGCTTTGTGCCGGACCAAATACACCGCACTGAGGAATCAGAAAATTATGTTACGTAAATTCATGAAGTACCTTTCTCTAATTCTGTTCATTAGACCAAGGACCCTACTACACATGGTCTGTCAATAAAGTACACTTCTTTGATCTTATCACAACCACCCCTTCTTGATAATGTGTAGCTTAACCCATTGGAGACTAAATATGAGATATCTCGGGTAGAGGTCTATGTAGAAAGCATGTTATATCAAAATCAAATCATCTCCAATGGGTTAAATATACTATAAACCAGTTAACTTTTTCAAAGAGATTTAAAATGTACCAGTTCCAGCATGTTGTTGTTATGTTCCAAGACAAAGAGAGAATTTGCAAACTTGCTTCACATTTGATTCATACCTACTAATATATTTTCCCACAGTCCACAAGCCATGAATATGTTGAAGACACACTGCTGAATAGACCAGCTTACTAATTATATTCAAATTCATGTACTTTTCTTCTTTAGCAACCTAGTAACGAGCTATTCCATAAAGTCAGGCAAGTCTTGGGCAAGCTCTCAGGTCATTATAAACAACCCTTATTAATCCATTGCCTCTTGAAAATGTGTAATTCCCATCAGTGGTGTAACAGTGGGGGGGGGGGTGGCAGGGGGGGCTTTAAAAAAATTTTAGCGGGAAAATCACCAATTCACCGAGAAAATGAAAGGAAACGACTTACATTTTGGACTTAATTACCAAAACATTTTTGACTCTGCCTCCCTCCCCCCCCCCCCAAAAAAAAAACAGGCACCTGTTACGTCGCTGATTCCCATAGAGTTAACACACGACACATGTGGTTCCCGTAGCCAACGGGTGAAGGGTATACAAAAATTTGATTATATTGGTAAACCAGTCTGGTGTGCATGACAGAATATGTTGAATTACTGTTTGGCACAACTCTGGACGTGCCTGAGACATTGCGAAGTGGAGTGAAGAACATTAAATAAACCAGCCTTGTACTCAATTATGATGGAATATTGTGTGGAAACTGTGAAAATGAGATCAACAGAAACACAGTGAACAATTTTTTTTTCTCACTCTGCCAAAGCTTTTCCCCCCGTAACACATTCTATACCTGCACATCTATTTCTGCAGGTTTCTGGAATAAAAAAATGGTAACAGTTACATGTACAATGACATCAAGATAACATCAAAATCAGCAGAACTCACCCATATGCTCCATTACTGATGATTTTTATCGTATCAAAATCTTCTTCCTTTGGTTCTTGGAAACTTTTTCTTTGATCACTTCCCTGCAGAGGAAAACAGGAATTATTACTGATTTACTATTCCTTGGTTTATCTTTCAGTCACAGCACTCGATTTGAATTGGTGTTTTGAGATATTAATCATTCACTTATAAGAATTTAAACACCCCAGACAACATTTCCAATGATAAAATCTGGGTTGCATGGACTTATATAAAATTGATGTCTCTATTGTGGTTTGAAAATATAAAACCCTCATATGAAAAAAAAAATGCACTTCAAAATGATCATA
>JZLH01S0581398.1:100136-113379 GCA_001188425.1 Eucidaris tribuloides | reverse complement strand
TTTTTATCATTCATATGTAATTGTTGAATTTACAGGTAAAATACAAAGCATGTGCGCTACCAACAGATATTTAGACACTTTTGCATGAACATGTAATTTACTTGTACTTGTTTTATGTTTAATGGGTTGATGCCATGAATTAGGAACACTTATTATAGCTTCCAATTTGCAATTATTTCTAATACACTTTTTACTGAAAATGAAATCTGTTAAGCTTTGTCACATTTGATAGTTCATGTACAAGATTTCTTTCATTGTCCTTATAATATTCACCAAATGTTTTTCTTATCCTTAATCAAAATACATGAAATACCAATGTCAAAATAAAATTTATTTCAAACTTAAAGTTCATACATTGTTACAAATTACAAGATACAGGACAATTTTTTTAAAAGAAACAATGCATCTCATCAAACAGTTAGCGTGAAGTGAAACATAAATTGTTACCATGAAGTGCTGCTACATAAAATATCTGCTCAAGCTTGTTTTTCCCCCCAAGTTTTTGTTGTTACAAACAGCAAACTGTTATGGCAGCTGGTGCAACATGCATATCAAAAATATAACAATCGTGCAGGACATGGACACAAAGATGGATATAAAACAAGAAATGTATCAACACATTCCCATTTTAATCATCCCCCCCTCCCCCCCCCAAAAAAATAAGAGTATGACAAATAAGGGTAGTCGATATCCTCTATATCATGACACAAAACAAGATGACAATGTCAGTTTAAGTTTGGTAGCATTCTGTTGGTATGCCCTTGATATAAAAGGTAAGGGGGTGGGCAATAATCGGAGGTAAGGGCCACTGACCTTAATTTTTTATTTATATATTTATTTTTTTTTGGGGGGGGGGGGCAAGAAAAGTGAAGTGAGCCCTTACCCCTGACTTAAAAAACAGTTAAACTACATCAACTTTTCACCCTGGTACGACTTAAGGATTCTGAATTTTAAAATCAAGGGTCCTTATAATGACGCCCCTGTAAGTCAGACTACCACATCTTTACTCCTTCTGTTCTTCGTTATCCAGGGGATCTCAGTTCAGCCATAGCTGGCTTATGATGTATTTATAACTGAGATGCATACCCCTCCTTGGATTATTACACCTAAACGCCTTCCCATTTTTCTCTGTTCAGTCCCAGCTGGCTTACGATGTATTTATGGATGCCATCTGAGATGCCATGTCCTACTTTAGTCTGGCCGTCAAAGGATTCCTTCTTTCTTACCCTCCCCCTCACTGTTAAACTACAAAACCGTACCCCTTCCTTTCTTCTTCCCCTGCCCCTTCCCTGTTCAGCCATAGCTGGCTTATGATGTATTTATACCTGAGATGTATACCCCTCCTTGGATTATCACACCCGAACCCCTTCCCATCTTCTCTTACCCAGGGGATCTCTGTTCAGTCCCAGCTGGCTTATGATGTATTTGGGGATGTCGTCTGAGATGCCTTGCCCCACTTTGGCTTGGCCTTCAAAGGATTCCAGCATCTGAAAGAACTCCTCAGGATCAAATTCCTGGATGAATGAAAAAGGAGGAAACAGAAGAAATCAATCTCTAGTTAATATCTCTCATGAATAAAAAAGGGAAAATAACATCACAATGTGCAGTCATGTTAACTACTGTTAACATTAAGATACAGTTTAAATTTGGGTGAAGAAAATACAGCCAGGTTAAACAAAGACGTACTGAATTTGTATGGTAACAAAAAGTCTATGAACAATTCAACACACAATGTAAATAGAGTAAACCCTTACAATTGACTGGATTAGTCTTTTAAGGCTTACCAACTTAAAACCATCCCACATAATATATTTGATAATTCCACATCCTAAGTAACAGAGTTTACCTTCAAAGAAGTTTCATAATTTCACTTTCAGATTTTCTAACTTAAATGTATTTTTTTATTACATTACCCATGAGCACCACTGTTAGTGGTTCTGATGCACGTTTGTTAATTCAATATATTTGTGAAATTGTTATCACATGCTATTTTTAATGGATTTTATGCCAGGTCCCCATGGGAGATCAGACCCAAATCTGAATGGGCTACCTGGTGAAATATTGTGAAATAAATTGTGATATAAATAATATTTAACCACAAAGCCCTAGATTTTACTGGTTTCTGTATACAAACAAAACCAATCCACTTAAAGATAAAATGTCCCCCACCTCAACCTGTAACTCGTATGATCAATTTGAAAATAAACTGCGCTGTTAAGTGGGGGGGGGGGTACAAATATACATACAGATCTAGCTTTCTGAAGTATGGTATAACCACTTAGCCGTTAGCATTGCTTGCCACTCAAAGCAAATAAAAACTATGCCAATAAGACCACTAACTCCCCTCCATCTGTACTTGGTACAATCCATCTGAAATGTACTACACTGCAGGTGTGTGGATCCATTGTGGATTTGGGGGGGGGAGGATTTGGATGTATACTTACAAGACATTCCAAGAGTCTAGCAGGCCTGGCCAGAATCATCAGTAACTCTCGCACCACTTTGTTGAATGACCTCGCCGACGACAATGACCGATTTTCCGCCTGCAAAGAAAGAGAAAATGGAGGAAATGTAATCAACTAGTATACAAAATATTTCCAAAAATAAATTAATCTATTGCTCTCATTTTATTTTTTTGATGTTATCTGATAGAAGAGATCCTTAGCTATCCAACAGTATGAAATTTCCTGAATATGTTTTGAAATAATTATTTCATGAGACATTTTCTGACATCCAACTTTTTTTCCAGAGGATTGGGGGGGGGGGGGAATATAAGATGTTCTACAGGATTATATTTTATCAAGCGGCAATCCCCAAGAAGTCTTCCAACAGCATCCCACAACTCTGCTCTTAACTCATTCCCTACGAGATACTGATAATACCATAGACTTTATACAGGGACAACCAGGTTCCGGTTGGCAATGGTTTAATTCCAGATGTCATGTGGATGTCATCGTTCATGTTTCTGACATAACCACATCCTCCTGATACCAATACGGGAAGGTGACTCAGGAATGTGTTTACTTGTCTTATTATTTCTATTCCTAAACCCCAAAGGAAGTTCAATGTTGAATTTGATTTATCTGGTGTTTGTCTAAATTGATGTCTGATGATTATGGTGATTAGTACTTAATATATTTAATCCCATGGGCTATATAGGAGCTTGAAAAAAGTTTTCATATTTATTGCATTACCTCTGGTAAATATTTTTAATGTTTGTTTATAACTCTGAGTGTATAGAGTTGATTTTTGCGAAATGTCTTTCTCAAGAATATTTTTAAATATCAGAAAGTGAAAGGAGGCTGTACAATTCTGTTTTCATAATTATGTTATAAATATGATCCCCCCCCCAAAAAAAAAAATCATAAATAAACTTCACCCTTCTAAGAAAACAGTTTATTGTGACTTTCACTTAGTTATCCACAGGTATGAAAATTGACTGAAATTTTTTGTGTGATATTCATTTGGTGAGTAAGTTTTTAACCTTTTTTTTTGGGGGGGGGGGGTAGAAATGCTGTATTATCATCCATTTGCGTGTTTTGATGAGGTACATGGGATTAGAGTCTGGCACCATACACCCCCTCCCACCCCTCTCCCAAGAGATGGATTCGTGACTCTCATGTTGCTGTGGTTGAGGGGTTACGACACACACAGCACTCATATTTCAAAGAATCCACCAGACTTCTCTGCTGGGATAGGAGGAGTTTCTGTCGGATATCAGCTATCACGGCCGATTTCCCTACAAATATGATGAACATCCACAGACTACACGTATGTGAGTGGGCAGACGCCACAAATTCTCATGTTTCTCTTAATCTGACGTTTTAATGTTTGTTTCACGCTGAACTTTTTCAAAAAGTGCTTTTCACTGACTCCTGCTCTCCTGTCACTTGTAAATACTTCAGGGACTGGTTGCCATGGTGACGGGAAGACGGAAAACAAGTCGCTAGGAGTCAGTGAACTGGATGAAAATGTTTTATTCATCGATGCTCTCCTACCTGTCACTCTTTTATGACTTTCAAGCGATCAGTTTTCATTCCTACGCCAAGTAACTCTCAACTATTAAGCCACACAACCCATCCCTCTGTCCGAAGCATAAAGCCTTGTCTTATTTGATTGTTAGATAATAGACTCATTCATGAAATGAAGGGGTGAAATTTATATTTGTGATTATACAAAAAACTTACTCGAAATTAACTTTTTTTCTCCGTAGCCCAGTCAAGCAACCCAAATCAGGATTTTTCAACGTTTAGTAGTCAAAATGTAAAATCTGGTTGCCTGATTACATAAACATTAAAAAAATATACATAAAATGTAATCAAATTACATTTAAATTTTTGCATAGCCCTTGGCTACCAGACAAACTCTATGGTGACAAAATCTCATATCAAATTTTGCTTTAAATGACTGTTATGTAGAATTTTCAAGCTACAAATCTAAATTTCATTCCATCCATATATACCTTAAATGTCAATCTCAAAAAGATAAAGTCACAGCCAACCAGTAAAGTGAAGACCAGTTAGGCTACTGATAATGTATCTGAAGTAAAAGCTTACCTGTAACCCACAGAATATTAGAGTTTTATGACAACCGTATTTGGTTTATAGTTGTTGTTGTTTTTATCCCTCATGAACATTTACTAATTTTGACATATGAGGATTTGTCAAAGCAGGAAAGATATTTTAGATGATAGGTTGACATTGAACAGACACCAACCACATGGTTCTTAATTTAATTGTGTTGAGATATTTTTAATCCCTGATATATAATTTCCTGTAAAATCCTCTATCATACAGTTATAAACAAACATTTTTTTAAAATTCTTTTTAACAACTGGGATGTCTAAAATACCTCGAGTCACATGACCTGCTACTTTCTGAACACATTTGCATTCAATTCATCGACTTCCGATAAAAATCTTGGGGTGTGTATAAATCCGCTGTCACATTCACCAGATTCAATTAGCAATCAAGGTACTCATCCAATTTGCTGTACATAAACTCACTCATTATTAAGTAAAACCATTCCCTCAAGATAAATGTGGGTTGGCAGAAGAATTTGATGAGTGTCAATTAAATCAAATTGATGTAGTCCTCGGTGGATTACATTTCTGGGAAGTAAATCCCTGTATATATCTAACGTCAAACACAATCTATCACTCATAACATGGAGGTCTATCTCTAGATGCTTGTAATGACAACATTCATCACACCATCTCCAAGGCTGCAGTTTCTTATCTAACCTGTTGGAAACTAAGAACCCGGTTACACCGAAAGTCAAAAGCGTTCTGAGAATGGTCTCAACGGTTCACTCGTAGTGTAACCACAACAACCGACCCAAAAGTGGACCAAAAGCGTTCCGAAAGCGTTTTGGTGGGACCACCTCCAGAGGTGGTCTGAGAATGTTCTCAGACCGTTTTGAACACAGTGTAACCACACAGCGTTCCAAAACCGGTCCAGCTCAGGAAGTTACGTAACAAACGTAGGCCTAAACTGCGTCAGTTGGAAGTGTGGAGAGACATTTTACCACCAAACGGGCGTAGTTAAATCGTTGCCAGTGGTAACCCGCTGCTATACTGAACATGAGACTGCTCTTGTGATGACGATGTATCACAGCTCAATGAAAGGTCCAAACCCGTTCCACGATTATTAAATGAAGAGTTCTAAGACCATTCTCAGAATGGTTATATCATTGTAACCAGGGCCTAAGAACAAAATATCTCAGGCTGGGGTGAATAAACAATGTTTCTAAATATAGAGAATATTTACATTGAAATCTAATCGTCACTAATAGGTTAACATGACATGATTGAGTAATGCCGAATGATTATGAGTTTAAGATTGTGTTTTCAATTTGCACACCAGTCTCCACAACCTTTGATAGGAAGCAAACAGCAGAGGTATAAGCACTGGTCCAACTTCTTCAGACAAACTGGTGTTGCAGTTCAGAACCACTATTTTTGCTTCCATCAATTTGAAATTCAATGAATTCAAATTCAATTCTTTTCAGCTACATGTACAAGAGTTAGTAATAGTTGATTATTTCTGTATATCTTTTACATTATGAACTGATTGTTAGGTTACTACCCAGCATATTCCACGACCAAACAACTGTATTAACTGAATCAACACACAATAAAAATTGCAGACATAAACTTTCATGAACTACCAATCCAAAAAAGCAATATCATTAAAAACAAAACAAAGCAAAATCGTGAAAAATTTACAGGTATACAAACTATATGACCTACACAGATCTGCTTGAGCTCTTATTTTTTTTAGGTGGATATTAAAAAAAACAAGGCTTTTCTGTCACTTACATCTTCAGCCAGCATTTGTAATTTTCCTGACAGCTCGGTGAAGTAGATGTGTGAGACCTGGTCATCTTGTGATTTCTCCAGACAGTCTCGGGCCAACTCCACGGTCTGGTGGACTAAGAATGCGTAGATTGCATCATGCCCCTCCTGGCTCATCTCGGTCGAATACTTGGAAATAAAGTCCTGATATTGACCAAAATATGAACACAGCAGTTAAAATTTCTCTTAAATGTTGCTTGGTATCATTTTCAATAGTTTTTATCTTTCTTGAATGAAAGCTTTGCAGAGGTAATTTATGTTGCACAGCAGATTTGCTGTTATACAATGATATAGATACATGTATGAACAGTAAATCCACTCTGCAGCTTTTAAAATTAGAGCCAACTTAAAGAAGTGTATGGTGAAAAATAAATTTGGTTACACTGTTTTCCTAATACACTATTTTTAGATACACATGATGCACTGTAAATTGTACATTGTCCATGTATTCATTTTTAAAAAAGAGTAAAAAACCCACTAAGTTTGGAGATATACTAAAGGACTGAGAGACCGAAGATGCCAGCATACCTTGTGCATTTAAAAATTTGCCAATGTTGTTTTGGTTGTGCAAACTAAATTAGAATAAAGGAAGATCTGGGTGTTTTATCTTCAATTCAACACATCAAATCACTAATCATGCTTCATGCTTTTAAGCCTAGATTAATAATTTTTGTCAATCACAAACTCCATCAATTTGTACAAAACAGATCTTTAGTCTCTCAGACCCTGGGTCTATAGGACCTTTGGTCTATCGGACCTTGGATCTATCGGACCTTGGGTCTATTAGACCATCAGTCTACAGGGATTTCCCCATATTTTGACTTACCTTTAATTTGGATTCCATTTGCTGCTTGGCCTTGGGGAACCGGTCCTTGTAGAGACTGTTCATCAGCACCGTCTCATTCTCACTAGGTCCGACAAGGGGGCTACTGGCCCCACTGGGTGATGGAAATTAGGAGGGGAAAACAGAGACATGGTTATTATGGTCCACTGTCAAGGTAGACTGAAAGGGTGCCCTCTTTTGACTGAAATGATAAAAATGGTGGTGCAAACATTTCCTGCAATGCAATATAGACGACGTTTAAGCGTGATGAAATAAAGCAATTGTTTAATCCTCTTGCAGTTATTACACCTTGACATTGTAATGATGCATATTCATGGATTTAAAGGACAAGTTATTATCTCTTTGGTTGCATTTCCCCATGACAGTAGGTCTTTAATTTAACCCTTAGTCCCATAGGTTGAATTTTGTGTACTTTTTGGCATGGAGCAGTCATTGCGTGGGACTGAGAGGGATAGTGAATGCAGTCATCATATAGTGATTCCTACATGTACCACATCATCAGCTTAGAACAAGAAGGGCATTAATGCTATATACTTTGTACAGAAATAAAGTCCCTCTGGCTCTAAACTGAGTATCTCTGGCAAAGGTGCTATTATCATACATTACTATGAAGTAATGCAATTAAGTTGATGTCATCAAATGTTTTGAATACTGTATACATGATAATTTTCTCGCATTTCACGAGTCAGTTACAAAAATTTCCACTTCATTTCAAATCTATTCACACTAATGAAAGCACTGCTAAAATTGCATAAATTAGCACTCGCGAATGTTGAAATTTAGTCCAAAACCATTAAAATATCTGTATATGAAAATATTGGTGTATACAGTATATTGGATGCCCACAGGACACTGCATGGATAGGTGATTTCAATCTCATACTCATGCACAATATACTCCTGATGCAGCAATTATCACACACAATACTTGTCTGTTCTTGAGTGTGTGAGAGTTAAAAGTCAAACGTTTGATACTTGATAATGTATTAGCAATAAATAAACCTTCAACTACAAAATGCATTCTGCTATGCTACAAGCCAAACTATATTTATCACACACAAAAAAAATCACACTGCTCTTTGCCATTTCCAGTACTCCATGTAAGCAGTTGGTGTGTGCTAAGATATGCCTTGCTGGTGTGGGGATTGCATCTCTGGACACAAACTGCAAAGAAAATCTAATTTTAAAGCGCAAAATTGAGCCAAGCGGCATTGCAGGTATAGGGTCGATTGGAAAATACATGTTTGCCAACGGAATAACATGACAATGGGTGCTTATTTAAATAAAATAAAAAATTAATCCAACATTACTCACAAGTACGTAAGCATGTGAAAACATGGTATTAGTGCATTGAATTAGAGCTAATACTTCAAATGGCTGTTCGAAACAGCACTTTTAGAATGATCAGATTTAATTCAATTTGGCCAAACATTTTTTTTTTCTCATAAAATGCTCAGGACTTTAAGAATTAAAAGGAATAAATTGTAGGAATATTAATCAAACAATTTGTGAAACCAGATACTACAGAGACTATTCTTCAGCTAGTTTTATCAGCTTATTATCAATTGATTTGTTTTCTTTGGAAAACTGACAAACATAATTATATTAAAATTTTGTTTGTGATTACTGGATGTATTAAACTTAATTAAAGAAGTACATGTGTTATCCACCGAATGACTGATTTTTCTCTCTGTGCTTGATGTATTATTACTTCAGGATCAGAATTTTATTATTGTAAAGAACAAAAGCAGCTTGATTAATTCAGCAAGAATTTAATAGATGGAAATTTGTGAAGTGAGAAAGTATCAATTCACAATTGTGATTGTTAGTCAGGTAGAGCTTTTGAACTGGTTGTTTACATGTACCTGTATTAAAGATACTTAAATTCTACTGATTAGTTTTCAGTTGAACTGGTTAACTTTGGAACACACATTTACTTTTTTTTTACATATTAACAAGAAACACGCAGATAACTTGGTTAAATACTAAAATGATATCTTCCAAAACATTTAGCTTAAAGGGCCAATAACCATGCAACAATTCAAATCAGTTAATAAGCATTTGTGGATCAAGGAACATCCTGAAAACCACTGTGTGAATGGTACACCCCTCCAAACTTTATTAGATTAGCATATTCAATAACCCAAATTGCCAAAAAATGAAAAAGTTGATGTTTGTGGCAAAAACTAAACCCCCATGAGACCATAATAAATAATGAATAGAGTATGCAAATAATGCTGATAACAATGTGAAATCATATCAAATTAAACAATTTTTATCAAATCTGGTTTCATATAATGAAAAAAATGATATATCCCCACATAAATCATAATTTGATAAATGTATTAAAAAACTCATAATTATTTAACATATTGTTAAAACAAACTGAATCAAATTACATGTCAGACCACATAATATAAATGTTCATGTCAGACTTACATGTACAGTAACCTTTGAACTGAAATCTTTGTACAAAGTCTTTAAAATCAATATCAAATAAAAACGGGTATTGGTGTATGTGCACGCTTCAAATAAAATGTAAAATTGACAATATGTTAGAAATATCAAGCAAAAACACAAACAGTGCTGTAACAGGGGAGCCAAAAGTGGGTACGGGTCTATCTCAAGTCCAGTGCTGCAAAGCAAAATCATGTCCTGGTTCAGTCGGGTCCAGTCTATTGTAAACTATTAGGACAGCAGCGATGTATCTCAATTGAGTTAGAACTAGCAAATTTGATGATAGGTGGGTATCATTACATTGTCATTAAAGAGAAACCGATATCCTGAATCTAAACTAGAATGAAGCTATGATATCCATTTTGACTTTGCTAGCATTAAATGTATGTTTCCTGGGTCAGAGTAGCAAGATAAGACATGAGTAATCGTACAACAAGCGAGAAAGATGTTTCAAAGTTACATATTTTTGGCTCTTATTAGTCTTGCCCCTGGGTCCAAAGGGGGTGTATACCATTTGAGGAACATTAAATCCCAGCCCCTAAAGATCATTTATGCCAAGTTTGGTCTATATCCAATCATACGTTTTAAAGAAGATGAAAATGTGGATGAAAATGTGGAAAGTTTACGCATGACACACGCTGTACGACGCACGTGGAACAAAAATCCATTGCAATTGGCTCAGGTGAGCTAAAATTGCAGGCATATTGTTGGATCTTAAAGGTTAGTGACATGATTCGGAACACTTAAAAATGCCTCAAGAACCAAATGATTTGAAACATATACCAACTATACACTAGCTGGAGTGGATCTCCCAGCTGGAAGCATTTGTCTCTAATTTGTTTACTTAAGGAGAATCAAGTATGAACTTACTAGTATTTTAATTTTATCGGGGCACGATTAAAATAAGACCCATAAAGAGCCACACAGCAGGTTTGCCTGCCACGAGGGACAATAGACATTAGTTATTCTAGAATGAGTCAACGTTTGACGACAAGATTTTCACATGATTATCCTTGCATAGTTTACTTGATTCTAGAGTCGTTTCAGCCCAAGTTGAGGACTACCCCCTAATCATGTCATTACCTTAAGGTATTGTAATCCGAGCCGGCTGAATGTAAGTTGGGAACGTACACAATCGTCAAAATGCCATCTCAAGTGGGTCGCAGGTCCCGTTTTGTTACAGGCACTGAAACACAGAAAAAAAATATTCTTTCAAGCAGAATAATAATGACATTGACAATATATATGCAATGTATATGGATGGTTGTTCAAATGACTGACGATGTGACAACATAAAGAGAAAAAAATGAATTTCATTTTGAAGCTTAGCAGCTTGGGAGGTGTACATGATGCATCGGCTTGTCAGCAGGTACAGCCAGGACAGCTGTGAGCGAGGAATGAAAAATGGGGCAAAAATAAAACGGGAATTGAACGGAAAAAGGAAATCAAAGCAGATTTACTCTTGTGGTGCAGGCTAGGTAAAATATTTCATATCAAAATGGTGTGATTTAGTTAGTATACTACACTTCTGTGGAGTGAAAGTTACATATGTGCAAAGAATTTGGGTGGAAATATACCTAAAATTAAAACTCTGCACACTGAAAATCTTGGACACAATTATTATTTGTGTTAACAAGTAAGAGCAGGGTTAATATGTGAAATGAATGGAGATTAGGTTAAAATGTGCAAAATACAAAAACAAAATCAGTCATATTTTGATGGAGGAAATTGATTATTTCATTCCTATTGCAGATTACTTGGCAAAGGACTTCTAGTGGAGTTATGAAAAATAACGATCACAACAGAAAGCATGCTGTTGGCTGGTGAATGCAGAAATGAGCTACTTATTAACAACATGTGTGGATGCAAAATAGAAAATTGTGTGAAACTGATAAAAAAAACCAGCTTCAACACATCCTTCTCTAAATAAATGTAAATATAGCTGACACAAATTTTACTACATGAAATGGATACAAATAGATATCACTGTACATACTAGTTAATACTGATAATAGCATTTCCTGATATAGAAAACATTAGATTAATGTTGCTTAGTATCATTACATCATACTTTTGCTTTTGCTTACCACATTTTGATTTCCTCATTTTTTTATTTTAGATCATCAATAAAAACTAAAAATGACTGCCACAGAAAATGTTCCCAGTAATATCTTCTTGCTGATTAATCAAAAATCACTCTGTATTTTCGACACAATTTCGGTAACTTTGATATTGTTTTCTGATGTCAGGTGTGACAATACCATACTTTATGGAAGATTGATGAAAGTTTTGTCTGAAGGACAAAAACTATACATTTACTTTAAAGAAGACTACTCTTGTTTTTGCCAATTTCCATACTGATAACTAATCATACTTCTGATCCATTGAAATACTGTTACAAATAAAACTACACAACTCAGAGGAACAAACAGGGGAAAAAACAATCAGTAGCTTATCACCTGATATTACATTACTGTTATTACTATAACACACTGTAATTATGACTTGAAAGCCATCTGCTACTGTGGTATATACAGTAATTGATAAGCAAGGGGGTAAAGTATACCTAGGATGTCAAAGTAACAAAGTAAGTCTATGCCATGGACATGTTAGCAAAAAAAAGGGGGTGGTCTGCAGAATGCTTATCCTGAAAACCTACTACTAAGTACTAACTATCATATTGCAGAGATACCAACCTTAACAAAAAAAAGTATTTTGGCTTGAAAAATAGTGTATTCTTATTTTTTTTCCCCAATAGCAGTGTTGGCTAAGTGATCTGAAGGAAACAAGTATTTTGAAGCATTTTGCTCAAAATCACAAGTATCTGCACCTTGGAACAAGTACTAAAAACTGTAAAAAAGAAACAGGTGGCATCCAAGATACTGTCATGTTTGGGGAGGGGGGGGGGAGGGAGGTAGTATTAGTGAGGGGACATACCTTGGCTCGATCTTATTCTGGGGACATCAAATGTAGTTCAATTAGACTTACCCCAGGAGATGGCAATGGGATAAATTAACACTCTTAGTCCCATAGGCAGGATACTGTGTTTGTTATTATCATGGGGCCATCAATACTTGCCAATGAGAGGGTTGAAGACAAAAACCAAATTGGGGGTTCAGAGGGAGAATATTGCAAACTGCAGGACTCCGCAAAATAACTAGTAACCAAAATCCCACCACCAATTAAATCAACAAAAGATTCAGAGAAAAATTGGGAGAATAAACATCAGAATTTAGAGGGGGACAGGGGGCAAAATAAAACAAGACATCAGCAAACTTGCAATATGCTAAGGGGAAACAGCACTGAATGAATGACCTCGTTGTGAAACCGCCATTTTCAACACCTTCCTGTTTTGGGAAGTTGTGCAATTAATTTGCTGGCAGGCAGTTTCATCTGGAAGTCTGTCTGTGTTGTTTCAAATAATGTTTGTCTAAGGGAGGTGGTAGTTGATTAATTCCCTATGGCAATTTATCTTTGGTATTGTGCAATAATTAGTTCAGTATCAAACTTCCCCTTTAAGCCATCTACATGTGTACAGGTAAGAGGCACACTTCTGGTTTCTGTTTTGTAGGAATCTGTTACTTATCA
>JZLH01S0581398.1:83430-94499 GCA_001188425.1 Eucidaris tribuloides | reverse complement strand
TGAGAGAAGAAGCAATTTTCGTTATTTTGGGATTAATTTTGCATAAATTACCATAATTAATTAATGGAGTATAATTTCAAAATTCTGTGTACAAGTTTAATGTGCATAACTCAGCCCTACCAAATAAAGCAATCAAAATCAAAATCGGTCGAGAAATGAAGGAGAAGAAGCATTTTTTGTGATTTCGAATAAATTTGCATAAATTAAAAAATATAATGAATTTCACGATTCTGTGTACAAGTTTTAACTCCCCCACCTAGCCCTATCATATGAAACAATCAGAATCAAAATCGGTTGAGAAATGACGAAGAAGAAGCATTTTCAAAACTGTGGACGGACGCCACGCCATGGCATAAGCTCAACGGACCCTTCGGGCCGGATGAGCTAAAAATTGATGGATTCCCTGACATTTTGATTCTGGAGAAGTATCATCAAATTCTGTGACTTTCCAGGAATTCCCTGCCCTGTACAAACCCTGCAGGAATATTAATTTGCAGCACAATTACACCATTAAACAATAAACAATGAAACCATCTAAACCAACAGGAGCTCTGGCAAAAAAAACCTACTAAAATGACAATGCCCCCTTTTGAACTTCATGATTCCCCCCCCCCCAAAAAAAAAGAACCCCTATCATTCTAGCCAAGTCTAACTAAGATCCACTGAAAGAGGGTCAACTACATTAAAACACTAACATGGAACCCCCTTTATGTCTACCCTACAATTATTATGATTCTATAGACTATATAAAACAAACTTAGATGGCTAACATGATCCTTTAAGGCTGAGAGTTACTCCACTGAAAATAAAAGATAGAGAAGCAGGGCTCCATAAACCTGTGTGCCCAAGTGCCCAGGGCACCTGAAAATTGCAGTTGGGCACTCAAACGGAAAAAGAACCTGCCCGATCTGGAAGTGCCTTTTTTTGGCAATGATTGATTGACATAAACAACTTGCCTCTAGATTGGCCATTTGGATTTTACTGTTGGGCACATGAGTGCCCAACTGGGCAGTCAAAAGAAAAAGTTTTTAAAGGCCTGGAGAAGCCAAGAACTAAATGTGCCTCGCATTAGTCACAATTACACTGGCAATGCATCACAATGTTATCCTTCCCCCTTTCCAACATGCACAAACTTCCTGAAAAACAGTTGGCAGGCTCTCCATCTTACCTCAAACTCCGTGATCGCGGTCTGAATGAGGGTGACCTCCTGCCTTCGTCTTGTTCTCCGCCCACATTGCTCTCACTGCTGCTGAAGTGTTGTGATAAGAGCTGTAGGTCCTCTGCCGTGGGCTGGTAGGGGAGCTGATGAAGGCGCTCCTGACTGGAACAAGACGACTGAACAAACAACAAAAACATCAAATAATAATAATAATATCGTCTTTCATTTAATATCGTCTTATTTACCCAGGGTAGCCACTTTAATCAAAGGGAGTGCTGACCTACCAGCAGGCCCTGCATAACATAAATGTTACTACATGTATTACTCTTCTCTGTTCTAGAATACCGGACACCTGGGTAGAAAGCATAAAGTAGTCTTTGGTATGACCCGGCCAGGGCTCGAACCCACGACCTTCCAGATGTGAGGCGGACGCCGTGACCACCAGACCATCACGCCGGTTATATCCACAAAGGACAACAAATATGTACAATAATTATCACTTGTTTCTCAAGATTGGGTTTTGATGAAACCATCACCTTTCCAAGACAAAAAGTACATAATTTTTTGAATGATCAATCATTTGACCTCATTATATTTTGGCGGTTGGTTCCTCCTCCATGATATAAACAGAGAGAACTGCAAAAATATGCAAAAACCATAAATAAAGGGGGGGGGGAGAAAGAACATTTCCTGAACTTTCACACCTACGGAAAATTTTACTGGCATATTTTTGAGAGCATACAACTTTCTTCAAAGAGAGTCAATGACATGAATGGAACATACATGTATATGTACAGTGTACTTGGCAGTAATTTTATTTCTCAACATTTTATGTAATATCAGTTGAAACAGCATGATTAACAGAGCTGTGTCATGATTTGCACGTCAAAAAACATCTATAAAGAATGAAATTCAGCTGAAATCATATCCAATGTGCAAGATGATATAAATAAACACCCTGCTCATAGAGACTTGGGGCTAAATATGAGTTTTCCTCGGCTGGAACAATCTGCGACGGTTAAACTCCATAACTTTTCAAATTACTGGAAGCATTTTCAAAAAATCTGCGACGTCAAACGTCGACGTGCCGCCTTCCAAAATTGTCCGATCGAGCCGGTTGAGCTAATGTCGTGTGGAGCGTTTAGCGTCTTGACCCCAATCAGTCGCTGCGCCGGTCTTCCGATGTTACACAATAGCCGCGATTTCACATGTCTTGAGCAAAATTGAAACTCACGACAAAGAAAAACATTCTGCGGTAATACATGTCGTGCTATTAGACAATTTTTCCTCATAAAACAACCAAATTCATGACCGTGGATAGGATCTCAAACCTGTTCATGCACACGCATGTTGTAAGACGTTAAATACAGTTTGGTATTGAGAATGAATGCGAAGTAATGGACTCTGCACATCCCTGACACATATCTCGTGTAACTGTGGTTACCTTAGATGCTTTAACCATGCCTCTCTTTGACTGAATATGTCCCGCACTGGCCCAATCATGAACACTTCCTTTAAAAATCATAGCTATTATGTCTTAATAATTTGATAAACTTGTGGTAAACCTTCCATATTAATGGCCTGAATCAATCTTCATACCAAACCAAGATCTATTCTTATCTCAATTATGCGTCAAGTTCACATGGTTGTCATGGCAACTCGTATCCTGGTGAAGTGGAAGTTTCCTTCACCCCAAACCTATTAATCATATTGCCCTCACTACCAGCAATATATCCCAGACAGGCTGAGGTTAGTTGTAAACAGACCCACGACCCACAAGGTAGACGAGCCACTTAAAGGCATCATGTAACAATGTTTCCATTTTTAAAAATTGTGAGCAATGTGATCCTTCATGCTGCTAGTCTAGGAATGAAACCCTGAAAAAATTGTAGTTCAAAACAATAATTAAGTGCGTTTGAAAAGTAAAAGTCTATCAGTCACCATACCAGTTTCTTTCCCATAGACTGCTGTAATTGTGATTTCCAGGACAATAATGTGCTATTGCAGGTGATAGCCTTAACTGAGGAAAGTTTTGTGTTGTAGGGTGTTTATTTGTCCATTCAAACACTATCAGAACTGAACTGCACTAAACTGACTTGGGGTTTAAACCCAAGATATAGTTTTGTTAAATGGTAAAAAAAAAAGGTGCAATTGTGATTTTTAGATACACCTAGTCACCTATATAATCTATCGATTATTAAAATTGCTCTCTCTGAAACTCTCTTATTTTTGAGAAATTACACAATATGTAAAATAGGTCGGGGGGGGGGGGGGGCTCTCCTTAAATTTAAATGTCATAATTTGTCACTATAAACAATAAATAATTTTCAGTAGGTTTGATGTTGTTTTCTGATGTCTGGGGTGACATTAGAATACTCTGTGAACATGTGACAAAAAGTTGCCTGATTGACCAAAACTATACTTGGGCTTTAAACGGATTTGATACTAATAATAATAGAGGAACTAGTAAAGATAGTAACCCCCCTAACTTAGTACTGGTACTCCCCCACAATACAGTACAAATAGTAGAGTGCATTTGCATTTTAGGGGTGTAAAAAGACTGAATAATAAAGAAGCTGTCACAAGCAAATTGGGTCCCACCGCGGGGTCTAGAGGATTGAGTCCCACAGCAGGCTGAGGATTGTCGGTCTTACCGATACAGCTGAGCTCGGGGTATTGGTTCCATAGCCAGATGAGGGTAATGAGGCAAGCGACCATCTTCGCCCGTCAGCCTGACGAACCGAATTAAAGGCAAAGTGAGCGTGTGGATGAGTGGGCACTCTGGGGCTTTCCAGTGGGCTCCCTGTATCAGTGACATTGTCAATAGAAATAAAAGGAGTTAGTTGTAGTAGTGAGGCAGTAGACGTACATGTAGCGATAGCAGCGGTATCGGCTGGTAAAGCAGAAGTAATAGTAGTAGGCATAATAATGGGTGTAGTAGCAAAGGTAATGTTACAAGTAGTAGAATTTCATGTAAAAGTCATGGGAGTACTAGTAGTAGTAGTTATTGTAGTAGAAGTAGTAGTAGTGGTAGTAGTAGTAGTAGTGGTAGTAGTAGTAGTAGTGGATGTAGTAGTAGCAATAGTACCAGTACTAGCAGCAGCAGTAGTAGCAGAAGTAGTAGTAGTAGTAGTAGTAGTAGTAGTAGTAGTAGTAGTAGTAGTAGTAGTAGTAGTGGTAGTAAAATTGGGATGGGTTAATGAAAATTTATCTGTACATACATATTTAAATCTTTAACACAGGCTAATATTGACTTGACACAGTCCTCAAATTTCTATAACCTCCCTTAAGTTTGCCTCCCCCGCACCCCCCCCCCCCATTGCTTTGGTGGATGGGGGGGGGAGGATAAATTTACCACTATGCCAATAATGCAAGATAATGCTAATGGCAATCAATAATACAAATGGGGTGCTATTAATAGCCCTAGCACATTAGAAACAAACATTTAAGCCCCTCATATCGATCATCACACCATGTACTTTGTGTAGATGTGTTAATTGATTACTAAACGCATCATCTCGACGCACCACTCTGCAGGAAATCTACTGATTGGTCGGTTTTGAGCGCAAATGGAGTTCCGGTACTTACGAGGGATAAGAGGGAATACACGACTGAGGGAAAAGGAATCAAATTCCAATTTATGTACCTTCCTAAGGGATTCACTTTCAGAGAAACACTGCACCCCAAATGGGTAATTTGTGAACCTAAAATTATCAGGATCACAAATTAACATTTCAATTTAGCAATTTAGCATGTGGGCCTTTCCACCGTAAAGGGGAATTTTAGAAATGATTCTATGAGTAGAAACTAAGACTACATATACTGTAGTGCCACAAAAATGCAATTAACTGTATTAGTTTCCTCTACATGAGATAACTACAGCAAAATTATCATGTACCTAACATTACATTGACACGTACACTTTTTATATTACCCTGGTACAGAAATTTCCCTTGCAACGACCATAACAAGGACTGACAAAGTTGTGACACAATTTGCTATTCTGTATGTTCATTATATGGGAAATTTGTTCACCCAGCTATTTCTATGCTGTAATGAAAATAAAATAATTTTACATTTTCTTTAATTGTTCTATTGAAATGTTTGGGCAAAAGGCTAAGAAATAAAGAAAAATAGATACATTTGAGGGTGATGACAGATTTTACACTTCATTTCTCAGTTGTATACATTTCACTGTGGATTGTACGGACTGTACGTACACATACGGTATGTATGTCCCGTAAATGTGGTTAAATTTCTGTGTATACAGAAAACTGGTTTATACATATGTATAGTCGCTGCAAACTCTTGCCCGGTTCCCCCCCCCCACCCCTCAACACAGGAAAATTACTCCCTGTGTAATTGTCCAAGGTGGTAATCATCTGGGTTGTGGGGGTGGGGGGTGGGGTGGGGTAGTATTACATGACCATCACCAGGGGGATCCAGGGGAATTAGATCTCTTCATCACCGGGGAACTGTTCTTGCCCTTCCGTGTTCTTCCATAGCTGATGGTGGACGGCAGGAGGAAGAGAAGGGGGAGAGGAGAAAGAGAGAAGGGGGAGGGTAGACAAAGAGAAGAAAAAAATACAAAATGTAATCAAGTTGTTAAGTCTGGCAAAGTTTTTGTATTCTCTATACAGTGGGTGCACACAATCCTGAGTGATAATTATTTAATTAAAACTGTTCACTTAAAAAAAATTGACATTAAACATTTTAATGGCAATGGCTGAGTGGGAGCAGTAAAAAAAAGCATCATGAAATAAAGCAGGTTGAAACTTCACAAAATCATTACAGTGAATGACTGGAGTGTGTATCGAGGTTCAGTTGAATTACTTTGAACTTGTTTCCTTGAGAAAGAAAGAGTGTATGCAAGTACTGAATCAAAGTATTGTATGGCCTAAATTGAACCCACAGTTACAGCTACACAATATTGCCTGAAACATGGATTTTTTGACACTACAGTAACTGGCTACGATGAGGAAGAGAATTTGTCCATGAAATTTTTGTAGTAGAAATCTTGAACAGCACAATTAAGTCCTATACCTGTAAGTCCTGTGTAATGTTTACTTAAATTCAGGGCTGCATTCAATCCTGATTCTCCATTTAAGCCATGTAAAAAATCCCACCCATACCACCACCAATATTGAGTTGAAAATAAATTTGATGACATACAAAATCTTATACATTCATAATCAAAGATGACAGGAAATATTTCATCTAACATGAAAGTCCTTGAAGACAACGCAACAGAAATACAACCTGTGAATTCTTTAGTTTTTAATTCAAAATCATAAAAATCATGTACATTTGCATGTAAATCATGTTTTTAGAAAAAAAAAAAATAATTGATTTAAATCATGATTCAATTCCACAATTTAAATCACTTAATTCAAATCTGCCAACCCTGCTGTGAATATCAACGTCTCCTAATGAGGTAAAAGTCATTGCCATGTTGAATTTGTTCAGAAATTCACTGATCCAGCTGATAACCCTTTGGGAGTCCTTGTCTTATAGAAAAATATGCAAATGATATGCAAATAGGAGAAAGTGGGGCAAGGAGTTATTCATTAAACCCAGATCCATATTCATCAGACTAGACTGACCTGTATCATCAAAACACTGTGAATTTGAGATAGCACACTTCTTTCACCTAACTAATCACAGATACATGTAGGTACATGTATCGTTCATTAATTTGAGTTCTTTCTGGGGACAACGATGATCTGACAGTTACATGTAGTTAGTTAGCACAACACATGCGGCAAACCAAATACAAATACAAATACAAATACCAGGATTTTATTTTGATCTTAACAAACACAGAATCAGAATTTAACCCTGACGTTATGATCTTTTTTTTTTATAATTAATCATAATCTTAATTAATCATAATCTTTGGTTTTGCTCCCATCAATGGGGAAAGGCATGGATTTGATTAAATTTCAATCAACATAACATTTTAAACACTTAAACCTTTCATTTTCTTATATTTACATTTGTTCCTAAAATTTTTATTCAACCTGACAACCGGATAGACTGTAAATGCACACACACATATGGAAATAAACAGACACACACAAATATAAACATCTTTACGCAAAAACGCACACACATGTGGACATATATACATGTACATGCACACAAATTGCACACACGCACACATACATACACACACACACACACACACACACACACACACACACACACACACACACACACACACACACACACACACACAAAGCAAATTACACTTACAGACCTACACAAACATGTACTTCAGAAATGATAAAATTACATAAACACACAAACACACATCCATGCACAAAATCATGAAATGGAGACAAAACACTCAAGTTGCAGACACATATACATGGGAGAAGCAGAATAACACAGAGCCCAAGCAGATTAATATGAATACTAATCGCTGCAGGTATAATACAGTAGCCCCCCCCCCCCAAAAAAAAACACTGTAATTCTACACACAGACAAACATAATGTGATTGCTATCTTCTTTCTCTTTTGACATGTTAGATGCTTTAATACATGATGTCTTTGATCATTATTACTGTCTACAGTAGATATGTACATGTACCAACATGTATTAGTGCATGAGTACATTTAGTCTCAGCTTCAGTCTCTTTAGTAGACACATTGTTTCTATTAGTTCTCAAAACCTACAAGATCAGTTTTATGAGATAGGGCCCTGCAGCTAAAAGCAGGGAACAATTTAAAATAGTATTACATCACAATTCATGATGCCCTTTGAATAATTATGACTGTCACACGATTTGAAGAGGTGTGGCACCCATTCTACATTGAACTGAATAGGATTGTGTTCAAGATTGTCTTCTGACTAAAGCCGCTAGTTGATAAGTGAAAGTGAAGTTCCACGTAAAGATGTTTAAAAGTCCAAAAATGTACAAAGCCATCAAGAAGGTATGCCCATACGATCATAACCTTGCTGTTAATAAAATTAAATTGTCAAATTAATTTTACTCCCTGGAAATCCGTTTTTATAATTAAACAATTTCTGTTGTCTATTCAACAACTGTACTTTCATTTACTTTTCTTTTCAATTACAGTAGTAATGAAAACATTTTCACTTTAAAAACAAAATATGAATGATTATTTCGAAGTTCTTTTTTTTTCCTTAGGGCTTCATTTTTACAACGCATCTATAAAACATAGGGCCATGCTGGTCAGATTCTTTAAATATTGGAACTATTAATAAACAGCAACATCAAATCAAAGAAAACTAGGAGGATTTAATATATCATACATGTACATGTATTCTCATTACCAATGTTTTCTCTAGACACGTACTTCAGTATAAGGATGTGGTTATTTAATGAATTGCATGCTTATCTGTGACAACACTGAAACGTGCAAGTAAAATCACGAGGCAAACGAGTATTACAAAATATGATTTATGAGAGAAAATGAACACAAAGCTGGAACCACATATCTCTGGGGAAAGAAATAATTCTACTCACAAAATTTTGAATCAAGCAAGATCTTGGTCATATCATGCATGACTGCCCACATAAAATTCATAGTTGGCATATCGCGAATAATATAATTAACTTAGAAGCTGAGGACAGTTTTGTGTGAAACACAGACTATTTGTTTTATGTGAGTTCTGGATTTGCATGCAAATCAAAATGTTCATTATAAAATCAGGTCTTTTTATGTCAAAAACTAAAAGAAAATAATAATTCTTTATCAATCACATACTGTAGCTGTACTGAATATTTTTTTATTCAATATGCTTTGGTTTATTGCTCCTAAAATACAGTAGGTCCATAATTCAGTAATTTCTATTTAGAACTTTCAATAACTTTTGGGTCGTTGCAGACACATTTGCTACAAGCGAGGAACTTTTATTTTATTTTATTTTTTTTGGGGGGGGGGGAGGGGGACATGCAGGTGTCTAATTTTTAAAGTAAATTTCATTAAAACATTGACACATTAAATATCAAGTCTTCACTGGGCATCCCTTAACATTGTGGGGAAACTTTTTGCTAAATTTTTCCTGATACTCTCTACAATTTATTAACTGATACAGGAGATTTATCAAAACGGGCTTTGACGAGAAAATTGAAGTGTCATGAACAATTTTTGGAGGCCCAAGGAAAACTGGAAATTTCACATGATGCCTTCATTCATGCATTTTTTAAAACTTAATAAATTTTTGGCAACAATCTGATAATATTTCAGCTGAATTTCATGAAATTGACTTTTGCTACACCACTCTACCACATAAACTGGGGATTCATCCCTTACCTCTGCAATTCAAGACCACTACCTTTAATACCACTGCGAAGCATGGATAAAAATCAAACACAACACTTTAATGTTAATGTAAATAACAAACAAGAAGACAAACATAACTACACCACATGTAATTAACGTCTTGTATGCTATATCAATTAGCAGCACAACATGGTGGAGATGTTATCCTTAATTACGACAGTGATACAAAGAGTATTAGCGTAACAAACAATGATAATTTTATTCCTCATACACCAGTGGCGTAATAAGCCAATCATTTGGGGAGTCAGAAATGAATGAACCAAATCATTTTTTTTTGGGGGGGGGGGACAGGAACATAAAAAATATCAATATAAGCATCTCTGTACCATAATAAATTTTCACTTGGGGGTCAAACTCCACCCCCAAACTGACATCAGTGTCATACACAAAACATTGTTGTCTTTTTGAACCACTGGAACCACAATTGAGGGGAAAAAACAGTACTGATTGCAATTGTCTAGTTTTATTGTAAAATTGTGACATAAGTCCACCATATAATGTATGTTGTAATAGATGTACAAGCACATTAGATCTCTCTGCAATGAGTACGTAACACATGCACACTTTTACCTCACCTTTTGGGGACAAAAGGAAAATAATGTTAATCATCTTTCACTGATACTGATCAGGACAGGATGTATCATGTTACAGGAGATGATAGAGATAGTGACCATGGCCATGCTGCCCTAGATTGCAGCTAGTCTACTAGCACAGACTCTAAATTGACACGTAGACAAAATTCCAAAGCGACTTGAGCCAAGTCTAATTTCGTTACAGGGCCTATGGAAGTACTGTAGAAATCCACATCACAGGTTGTCCAGATCCTATTTTGTGCACCACAACCAACAAGGGTTTTTAAAGTGGAATGAAACCCAGACACATTCCTGCATTCAGAGATTACAGAACAATACAAGAAGGAAATTAGTGAAAGTTTGAACAAATGTGGTTGAACAGTTCAAAGTTCAAAGTTTATTTGATCCTTGTTATGGAGGATTGTTAAATAGGCAACTCTACCAGCTTTTCAGATGCAAGTGTGGAGAACTCTCCGTTGGTTTTGTACACAAATTTTAAATTATTCTCACTTTTTATCAAATATCTGATTTGGTCTTGCTTGTTGTGCAAGTATGTCCTAGCAAAAATGAGAATTTAGATATTTTCTCAACTGACACTTCTGAAAACTGCAAATTATTGAAAATTTGTGTACAAATCCAATCGCAAGTTCTCCACACTTTCATCTGAAAATTGGGTAGAGTTGCCAATTTAAGGATCCTCTATAACAAGGATTAAATAAACTTTGAACAATCATAACTCTTGAACCGTTCAACCAAATTTGCTCAAACTTTCACTATTTTCCATCTTGTACTGTTTTGTACTCTCTTAATTCAGTAAGATGTCTAGGTTTCATTCCCCTTTAACTGTAAACTGAGTCGCTGCCTTAACGGACATGCATGATATTATGTGATTATTCTTCCTCCCAGACACTTTACCTAACATGTGTATACAGTAAGTAGCAAAATTGCTAAAAAGATGTCAAAGGTGATCCAGTGGGAAGAAAACAAATGCTGAAAACATATTATGAAATATGCGTACATGTATA
>JZLH01S0581398.1:51459-68646 GCA_001188425.1 Eucidaris tribuloides | reverse complement strand
ATATTTCATCTGAAATAATTTGTTATATTTGAGCTGTTCTCAGTGATGAAATTCCCCAAAATGATATAACATTAGAATCGACCTAGCTTCAGATTGCAATGATATATTTCATTAATCGACCCCCTTGCTGACACTCACATTTAAGGCCGAAAATGTATAAAACGTCACATCTATACGAGGCATGGCCAAGAAGAATGGCAACACCTGCCATTGTTAATTTCTCAACATTCATGGCAAAAATGGTATCATGCTGGTTGATCTATCAGTTAGGAGATTCTTTTCCCAACAAAATGCCTACCCTGTTCATTGATTTTGAGTAGGATGTTTTGGATCCTAGACGCATTTTCTGAGCAAATGTTGATTCCCCAAAATAGCGGATCCTTAATCCAGTGGGTCTCATAGAACGTCCGCAAAATTTCTCTCATGCGGCATGCCATGATGAATCGACAAAGGACATTAATGCCCTCCCTTTGTTATGAGATTTTCTATCTATCTGTCTATTTTATCTGCACGCCTGCTGACCGAAGAATTATCCCCTCGCGAGCGCATCGCTGTTGTTGAAAAAGGCGGGCGAATTGATAAGCGAAATTGTCCCACAAAAGTTGACTAGCGTCCCAAACGCCATACCTTTAAAGCGTATTTTTATATCATTTTGTTGGAAAAAGAATTTTTCTAACTATTAAAGAGCAGAAACAGATGACATTTTGTCTTATGATGTTGAAGAAATTAACAGATCGAGGAGTTGCATTTTCTTCTGGCGCCTGTATAGGGGGGTAAAGTGCGTTTGTTCTCCTTTAGTTCAAGCTTTGCTTATGGTTTTATTTGTTTATTGCGTTTGTTAAATAATTGTATAATTTAGGTTAATGTGTTTTAAAAGTACATTATGCAATAACTAAATCGACATAATAATTTTCTTCACCTAATTTAAAAATGTTGAAGCTACACTAACATTTCATATGGAAAATTCGTATAGAATAACATATCAAAATTACATTGTAGACGAGGCTATTGTTGACATTCCAACTGATTATAGAGATATATGATATAATTTTTGTGGAAAAGAATGTTCTAACCAAAAACATTGATTGTTTGGAAAAATTAACGATTATAGGCTTTGCATTCTTTCTGGGCCTTGTATAATTTCGGTAAAGTGATTTTGTTAGTTTAAATTTTTATTCATTTTTCTACTAAGTGCTAAAATGATTTTATTTCAATTTACGTTGTTAAAATAATTTATTAGTTTATGTTTTCAATATGTTCCATAATGTAGTTGCTTATATTCTGGAAATCACATCATAATTATCTTCACCTAATTTTCATAAAGGTTTCAAGGCTTAATATATTTAGTATATTGAATTATGGGATGGAGGTATATTGTTTACCCCAATGGCCATTTAAGATTTGAGAAGGGAAGGCACACGTTCTCTCGGTTGACTGGATGTTCCAAATGTGACACCTTATTCACTCTATTGTTTACCTTTGAATTAAAAAGAACGGGTCCTATAGCAAGTCTCAGGAAAAACGGGTGGAGGAAGCCTTGTTTTCGACGCCACAATGAGGTACAAGCATAAAAGGACAATGTTGCCCGTGTATTATAAAACTACAATTCGATGACAATATTTAAATATTAGATATTTTACTCGAAGATGATATTATTCTGGTTGACAGGATCGAACTCCTTTTAATTCTTTTGATTCTGTTGAATGTACAAATGTTACGTCCTTCACATACAAGTGGATATGAAGGTATTTATTAATCCTTGACTGAATTCTTAATTCTGTTTTTAAATCATGATTTAGTGAAAATTATCTTCGTAAATATGTCAGTCATTAAGTTGTCGTAAAACGGTGATGTCTGCCGAAATTCTATGATAATCACAGAGCATTTTCACGCGATTTTCAAATGAATAATTATATAACCAAATATATGTACTATGCCTTAACAAATAGAGATATGTTCGTTAATGGTATTTTATTAAGAGGCGGTATCACCTAGGCGTACATTTATGAAATACAATATTGGTCTGTAGGAACGAATCATTGCGAGTGCATTATTCCAAAGATTCGTTTATCAAACACCTATATGCTACTAAATAGAAAGGGTGCGTGTTTTTGAATACAATTGCGATGGTGTTATCGATCCTTCAGACAATAGGAACCGTCGAAAAAAAGAACTTTCGGAATAACGAACCTTCGAACAATAACGACCTGTAAGTAGAAATTGCTGGCGACAAATTAGTTAGCTCACAAGACTAAGATCTTAAGTATAATTAATAGTTGGAATTATTGAACATTGGATAATCAACCTTAAGATAAGAGAACTGTTTGAATGTAATTCCTGTGCGGTGATTATGGAAAGGTGATGTTGGAATACCGTTACACAATTGCATCAATAGTCATACAATGCATCTGAAAAGTTGCTTTAAAGGTAGATGACATTGATTGGGAACACTTGAAAATGCCTCAAGAAACCAAATGAGTTGAAAAATATACAACTAGTGAGACATCTAGAGCGATGATCATGGACTCCTCTAGAAGGATCTTGTCTTGTTAATTTGTTATTAACTTAAGGAGAATCAAGCATTAAACATGTGCCGTAATCTTAATTTTATCCGGGGATGATAAAAAATAAGCCCCCATAGAGAGCCACACAGCAGGCTTTCCGTTGCCACGAGTGAATTGACCATTATTTATTTTAGAATGCAGTCAACGTTTGACAAACAAGATTTTCACAGGGAAATCCTTGCCATAGTTTACTTAATTCTAGAGTAGTCTTCACGCCCAATTGAGGACTACCCCAATCCTGTCATTACCTTTAAGGGACAATACTAGCTTTATTGTAACTTATTCGAGCCTGTGTTTTGACGTATTTGGTCAGCCTGCTAAGTATCTCGCATCCACATTTCAGAATTGTGTCCAATGCACACTGATAAATAAAGACTACGTCTTGACTACAATTCCTATTAATCAGCGATATCACTGTTAATCTTCGATAATTACTCTTCTACTTTCGTTGTATGTGTGACAATAGTCTTTGTGCCAGTATGTAGACTTATTTGCTTATACTGATGTTTATGTTGACTTCAACATACATATTCATTTAATGCACTAATCGTATCAACGTCATCACTGGCCATGTTATTTTGGGTAATAAATGTCTGTATAATTGATTTAAACTGTAATGCATGCGTTGCCAAAATTAGAGACGTAGTGCATGCAGGGTTTTTTCAAAAAGTCAGTATGTCATGGATTCTTGCACTTCTGGGCCGATGGGGGTGAACAGGGTCGCACAGCCATCCAATGGCGTGATATTTCCACAATTGACATTTAATTATGGGATTGGACTAATTACACTTTTATCTGTTGCCACATCTCCTTACTATGTATAACGATCAATTTTTCTATCAAATACAACTCAAATTTGGATTTATTCATACCACTACATCAGTACCATTATTGGTTCAGTGCATACAATTTTCGAGCGAGAATAAATGACCAGGGACCATTTGACGAATTTGTTTTTGTTTGTTGTTCGTTTGTTTCTCAGTACAGTGGTTTCGAAACGTGAACAATTTTTCCGACAATAGCCCATTACAGTAATTTATAATCATTTTCAAAAGGTTTTGGGGTTTTTCTTAGTATTCAGCTTGATAAAACGATCCAGATTGTTTTCCGCCTATTTTGGAGACTATATTCTCATTGTTTTAGGCAAATTTGCTTTTAAATTGACCAGGATTGGATTCATCGCGGTTTTTATGACACTTAAAGTAACATATTCCACTTAACCTTTCCACAGTCATCGCTATAACGAGGCAACATTGCATAACAAACATTTCACTGGTGTACGAATTGTCTTTAAAATTTCTGGTCCGTGCATGTACCATCGCTTTTGTTAAAGCGGTTTTTTTTTTAGAGAGAGCGATGCCTTTCATGAAGAAGTTATTAATTTCACATAAGGTATTATGTGTGTATCACCCAAATATGCACTTCCCTCAGTTCATGTGGCAAGATAATGAAATAATTAGCAAATTATCCATCCTTCTTTTAAAAATATGAAAACAGTCTAATCCATTAGATGCAGAAGAATCTATAGGAATATATACGCAAGTATTGCGTCACATAAATTCAGTGGGTATGTTATTGTATTAGTAAACGACTGGTAATTGTTATTTGCCTCTTTAATCACTTCAATAAGGTATTAATATGATTCAAATTTACTTGGCAAAATAATTCCGAGCGGGGATTGATTACAATCTGTATCCTTCCAATGACCAACGTTTGCGAGTAAAATACCGTATTAGTACGCAAAATGAATGCTGAATAAGAAACATGTCCTGTCAATTTCTTATGGTTTCCTTGTGAAATGTATCATTTTACCATGGAATGTGCGTGCATTCCACTTCATTCTATTACTTCAAAATATAATTCGGGTAAATATTTTACAGGCACCGGGGTAATTTCAGTACAATCAGTGTGGCAAATTGTACATAACACTCTCTGAGTGTAAATTATTTCATCTTTGGAGACACACATATCGAAAATATTATTCCAAAGCAATATATAGTCCAATGTCGCTAACCAAATAACCTTTGAAGAAACCCTTACAAGAAATATTATTTTTCTTGGGGGAGGGGTGTTTGGTACCGCCCTAATCATCTTTTTAAAACTTTCAACGCAGGATCAAACGTGATGTAAGGCAAGTTTGGCCAGTAAATCTGATCATCGATTATTAACAGGATAAAATTGATGAATTATAGAAGAGTTTTATAGTGTGAACTTGTTTACCTTTATAAGGCCGTGACAGCGTTTGGACAGTATAAATGGTGTGCGAATATTGCGTGTCATTGATTAAAATAACTCCCTTTCGAAGCGAACAAATGCCTTACATTTTTTTTATAACTACATCATGGAAATTCCATCGAGTGTCTCTTATATCTCAGAAGAAATTGCTTAAAACTGATTTCACAGTTTATATTGAAGGTACATTATAACCGGGTTTATCCCTATCCCCAATATTGGTGTCATTAACTAAAAATCACATTAAAGAGAGGTTTTGTTTTTCTTGGACACAATTGCAAAAAAATGATCTTCTTAAATACATGTCCGTTATTTTTGGAAATGCGCATAGCATAATTTAGGAATTTTTTGGTGACCAGCAGATGATTTGTTGTTTCTGTTTCTTCTCTAAAACGTGGCATCTTTACGCCGATCTGGGGCATTTGGTTAGGTGAAAACGATCTTTTCAATCATGTACAATTTACAGGCTAACGTTTTATAAGATGATAGTAAAACCGATTATAGGCTTCCGTAGGATATAACAGTTCACCGTTAAACTACAGAAGATTGTAAAATAAAGATTCCACATAACTTTCTTTTAAATGATCTCATTTACGATCACTTTAGCACTATGGAACATGGATAGAACTTCGAACTAAAACAAACAAACATGTTTACCAAGATTACACAGAAACCAGAAAAGAACCCATGGTCGTTAATTTCTTCAATATCATCGGCCACTTTTTTTTCTCTTGCATGGTATAGAACATTCTTTTCAACAAAATTACATAATGATATCCCTATCAAATCTTGAATGGATTCGATGAAAATTCCTCGTCTTACACTCTAATTTCCGATATCGCTATCTAAACATTTCCTATGAAATGTATAGTGCTGCTTCAACCTTTTGCTCATAGGTGAAGAACAATCTATTCATGCGATTTCCAGAATTATATACAAATTATTACGTATAAACACCATTAAAAGCTAATGTATGCCCAATCATTTTAACCACAGGCCAATATAGAATATAAAATCATGTCTGCCTCTTACTGAAAAAATTTGAAACACAGAGAACCACAATCTTTACGAGATCATTACAGGCCCCAGGAAAGAATGCAACACTCTGCGATCGTTAATTCTTTCAACATCATAGATAAATGTCATTGTTTTTTTGTTTAATAGTTAGAAAATTCTTTTTTCAACAAATATGATATAATATTTACTTGCTTTTAAATTATGGCGTTTGCTGATCCTAGGTCACTTTCTGTCGCGCGCTCGCTCCTTCTCCAAATTCGCCCCGCCTTTTTCAACAACAGCCGATCCTCGCGGGGATATTCTTGTGTTCAGGCAGGCGTTGCCAATAGAATAACATTAGATAGAATAAATCTCAATAACAAAAGGAGGGCATTATGTCCTTTGTCTGATTCATACATTGGCACGCCGCTCATGAGAGAATCATTTCGGCGTTCTATGACCACTGGATTAAAGGATTTCGCATTTATGGGGAATCAACATTGGTCTTCAGAAAAACATGGTCCTTAGGATCAAACGCTTACTTCAAAATCGATGAACAGCGGTACCATTTTGTTGGAAAAGATCTTCTAAACTGATTGATTCTTCACATGATAAGACCATTTTGCCGCATGATGTTTGAAGAAACATTAACATATGGCAGGTGTTGTCATTCTCTCTTGGCCATCCTGTATAATGTGACGTTTATTACTTTTTCGACTTTAATGTGATGCGTCAGCAACGGGGTCATGTATGAAATTGTATCCATGCAAACTTTGGAAGCTGTCGAGGTCGATTCTAATGTCTTGATATCATTTGGGGAGATTTCATTTTCATCACGAACAGTTCAAGATATAACAAATTATTTTCAGATGAATTCTTTATTTTCGATATTTCTGGTGAAGTGTTCCTTTAAGTTCAAAGGCCTATATCTTTTAAATGATACCACAATTTGACTATACAAGGTACCTAGGGTTGTTCTATAGGGTCTATTCTACCATCCTATCGGGTCAGAATTGAGATGTAGTGTGGGTTGCACGAAAGTCACTTTCCAGGCCGTTTTTCAGAATCTGCTCCCGTACTAAACGGTGGAAACGAGAAATGGACCAAATTTGTGACAACCAGTGCTCAAAGGCAATAAAAATTGTTCTACGATGACAAGAGAGGGGGACATTCAGACTTTAAAAAACGGGTAAGATATATCTTTTGAACAGCATAAACGAATTTGCTCAAACTTTCAACAATATATTTATAACAAATTCATCTGGATTCATTGAATCAATATTAATGTATAGGAACAACTCTCTTTAATGCGTAAATGCGCGTGCGGCCTTTAAATACACCATTAAAAATGTCTCATTTCAATCCTGCTCGAGTCCTGCTTACGATTGACCACCGGCATTTTTGTAGACACCGGAACTAAAAACCCTCGTCCGCTGGTCACCCCATCGTACGTGATCCCGACACTGCACTGGTACTCGCTCTCCGGTTCGACATCGTCTTCGAACAGATATGTCGTGTTCGTCGTGTTGGCTGCTAGGTTTGTGGCCGTCTCACCTGTGCACAACACATTGAAGTTCCTGAAAAATGAATCAACAGACCAACGTTATTTCGCCCATGAGACCAAAGATCCATAATTTATACGCTGCCCCGTATCCTGTACCATTTTGGAGCATTCATCAATTATGAATCACGTGGATTTACACATAAAAACACTACTTAAAATTATCGAAATCTCATTTTAAAAGAGTCAAACTTTGATATCTGACACAAATTATGGTGTTGAAATAAACTCCCTAGAACACATGACTTAAGACAGTTATGCTGTGACTATAAAAAAAATCAACTCATAAATTAGTGTAATGTGGGCAATCTATAACACACTTTTATAAATAATATTTTTAAAAGGAATAGTTTCAGGGATCGTTACAATAATTGTTAAACTTATGCTGTGACAGATATTAAGGTAATTTAAAATTAATGTGTGTGCAGGGGTAAAACGGCAGGGCGTCTTCTCTTGCATACCATAAATTAATACTGTTTAAATTCACTGGTATATTGAAGAAAGTACCATCCAAGATCCCTTACAAAGTATAGCAGCTCAAAACACAGTTTTAATAGAATTATAATAACCGTTAGACTTAGATTTGAATTGTCGCCTAAAAAATCTAGCCTAGAACATACAAAAAAAATGGTAATTGGTTTACCGTGAGGACATATTTTTTCTTCAAATTCGAGTAATTTAATGGTCTATAGGTTTCACAAACATGCCTTTCATAAATAGTTCAAGGGCATGTGTGATGTATAGTTACGTCCGGAAGGGGTGAAAATGAGATTGAACTTACCATGGTTTATTGCCGAAAGTCTTTCTGAGGTACGGCTGGTCCGGCGGCTCCCACGTGAGTTGTATATGTTGTGTGTCAGAACTATTCACGGTTATTTTCGGTGCCGCTGTACAGGGAAAATTGAGATGTGAATGTACGGCAATATGTTCCTGACAGAAGGACCTTAACAGCAAATTTTCTCAAATTTCAGAAATATTGCCTTATTTGATATTTGCACCTAACAGACTGAAAGAAGGACCTGAAAATACCCCGCTACTTTAATTTCATGAGAAAAGAGCCAATGGTTTTCTTTAGAGACAATTTAGTGTTAAGGCCCTTCTGGCGGGAACATATGCTAAGGCCCTTCTGCCGTGCAACCGACATATTGATGCCGTCTTGGTTACAATACAACTTGCCAAAATTCGGACAAACAATCCGGTGCTCGGTATAAAAATGCACATTTTCATATTAGGACTTGTTCCATGCGTGTGTGTGTGTGGTGGGGGTGGGGGGGGGTGGGGTGTGTGTGTGTGTGTGTGTGCGTGTGTGTCTTTTGTTTACATTTTCCTGATAAAACTCTTTTTTTTTACATTTCCCCCAAACGTGCTGTTAGTCATAAAATTAATGGCAGACTTTAAAGAGCAGTGACATGATTGGGAAAAGTCAAAATGGCTCAAGAACTAAATGAGTTGAAACGTATACAAATCATGTGGAGTGTATCTGTTCGCTGGAAAGATTTGTCTTCACTTTCTTTTTACTTGCGGAGAAATAGGCGTTCAATAGCTTACCAGTATTTATTTATTCTGGCGCTCTGATAGAAATTGATTTTATGTACATGTAGCTACTTGACGAATTTGCCTGTCACAACATGATACTGATGGTGATTGTTTAAAAAGTACCAATGATTTGGCCATTAAATTTAGACAGTAGAACAGTGTACTTGGTTCTAGAGTAGAATTACCCGAACGTACTTTGTTCCAGTACTGCTATTTGCCTTTTAAGGTTCCTGTAAACAACCCTTGTCCAAAAATTTATGCATATGCAAGTAGTTATGTTGGTAATGACGGGTTTATTCCTGTGATAGGTGCCACAGTATATGTTTCCAGGCATGTTGGTTGGCAAGTCAATATTCATTTTCAGTTTTCATACTCTCATTCTTGAATGCAGGAATCATTTGAAGAAAAAAAAACACCTAACAATTGTCATAAATGTTAACGTATTAAGTAACCGACGAGATAAATATACACAAGACCATCAAATGAAATAGACAAGTGATGATGTTAAAATTGGTTCAGAAATATCTGGGAACTATAGCCCAACCATAATTCAGTCCAATTTCAGCTCTCCTATTGGTACAAACAACCAGCTGCAACAAGCTGCACCTGGTTCCGCCAATATCCACATATGTTTCCAAACCAGAGTGACGTCACACTTTAGTACTCTATTAAATGGCAGGTGGTGACGATAAAAAAATACTTACTGCAGAGAAAATTTGAGAGTGGTTGTTTTGTAAAGTATGTGGCCAATTTGGTGTCCGAATTGCTGAAACTAATGCCCGCAGCATAGGATGGAGTCGCACAGTACGCACTGGAGACAACCTGTCTGACGTACCATACAGTGAGGTAGGTGTCACAGGTACAGTCTAGCGGATTGTTCAGCAGGGGCCTGGACAAAGTACAAAATATATTGTTTAGAATGGTGGAGACTATTCGCTGGATGGCTTTGCATGACTGCACAAAATAATTCAATACCAATGCACTATAAAAAAAATACACACTACAAAAAAGAGTTTCAAAAAGGTGCCCCGCCTTGTCACAATAGCGACACCTTTAATCTGACGTAAACAAGGTGAAAAAATAACACCATTTTCTTAGAAAGAGTGCTATTAGGCACCCTTAATGGTGGCTGTAAACACCTTTTAAAATGGCGTTGCTGTTGTAACAAAATGGTGCTAAATTGACCTTTTTTGTTAGAGTGTACTTTAACACTCTTATAAACAATTTTCTGTAACACTTTATAGACACATGAATACGTTTATCTGGAAATCAGAAACACTTTTACTTAGAAATTCTGTGTGATATAAAAAGTTCGTGTTTATTTCTTGAACACTTCATTAAACACTTGAAGACGTTTCATAAACACGATAAGGTGTTTACGTGATGAAAATCATAAACGCGTCAACAAACATTTTCATAAAAATCTTAACTCTTTAGTGTTTAGGTGTTCATAAAAATGTTTGTTGTCGGGTTTATGATTTTCAACATCTTAACACCTAAACGTATTTAAGATTTTACATTAAACTTGATCAAATGTTTACGAAGCGTTTCAGGAATAAAAACGAACCTTTGATATCAAATAGGTGATAAACAAATTCCTAACTAAACGTGTTTAGGATTTCCGGATAAACGTGATCAGGTGTTTATAAAGTGTTAAAATGCCTCGAATGCTCTCAAATTATTAAATGTAGCATACGGCAGTTCATATGAAATCACATAAAGAGTTAATCGAACAGTAAAATTTTGATATCTGAATAACATGGCATTGTTCAATTTGAGAAATAAACACCCTAGGATACAACACTTCTGAAAAGTATGTATATGATTATATGATTATATGTGTACCAATACGGTACGTGAAGGGAAAACGGGTGCTAAGAGATTTATTCGATTAGGGATTAAAATCTTCAAGTTTAAATCTAAGAATGGACAACTTACAGGGTTGTGAGATTGCTGAGGCCAGAAAACGCTAGCTGACCAAACGTTGTGATGTTATTATCGTCGAAATTTCTGGAATGAAAAGAATACGAATTACAATCAGACAACAGAAAATTATAGCAAACACTTCAAACTGACTGAAAATCACGCAGTAGTGATATGCATTTAATTCTCTTAATACGTTTACCATGCTCATGTGTTTATTGAGTTTATACTGTATAGCACGAACAAAAAAAAACAGGTTCATGTTGATAAGAGTTTTTAGGCGTATCAATGCATTCACATTATTTTATACTTACAGCCTTTCCAAACTCTTCAGAGCACCAAACGCTGGGACGTGGGTCAGCATATTTTCATTCAGAGTTCTACAATGGCAGAAAAACAAACCAAAATAAACCAATATAACATTTCAATTAAACATAACAATTGGGGACTTGGCCTCCGAATTTGAGATAGTTGACACACTGAGAGGGATAGACAAGCAGCAAAAAGAGTAGTTGCAGTCTGTTAAAAGATTTTGGTAAAATATTAAAGCATGATAAATATTCTTCTTACGAATGACATCATGCCTGAAAACGTTTGGGGGTTTTACCAACATATTAACAACGTAATTACGAAATCAAATCAATCACATCAACGTTTATATTTTCATTAAATATTTAGCACAATCTTTCAAATCCGTTTCTTGAGCTAAAAGAAATATCGTTGACACTTTCCAGGGGTTTATGTGTTTTAAAATTATCTAATCGTGATGCAGTATATCACAGAAGAAAACACCAAAAGAAAAAAAAATCGATTTTGCAGAAATGCATTATATTTCGGGACTGACACCATCGAAGTATAGTAGAAATAAATAAATAACAAAATCGTGCCTCATTTGTTTCGAAGAAATGACAGCATAAAATTTGTTTGTAAATCAAATGAAATTCATGCAGTACATTTCCAATATTAGTCCAGCCTAGAGAAGGATGGGATGTGTGAATAGATATTTCAAGTTTACAAGATTCATAATCGTCTTATAACTCGGTCATAACTCTGAAAATTGTATGTCAGTAACAAAAAAAAAAACCCTTTCCCAAACCTGGTGGTAACCGCATATGTTCTGTACATATTTTATTTCTCCAGCTGACAAGTTTTTATAATAATGATCATGCTGTCTCACAACTTACAAGTTTACAATCTTGGTGCTAACATCGAAAGAGCCTTCCTCAACAGCACCTATGGCATTGTGATCCAAGTATCTGCGAGGGAGAAAACCGCCCAAAAGAACATTACTATCAAATATATATATACGATTTCATTCTTAATTGTATTTACGATACATACCTTTTGATGTAAAAACTAAGGGTAGTCTGTGGGCTCTAACTGTTTTGTAACACATTTTCACACACAAAATGTGTGTCAGACTTCATTGTCATTGTCAAGTGTCCGTCAATTACAGGCATGGGTGTAATGCAGCGGCAATCACAGTGCAGCGCTCTAAATTCAGACTTAGGTCGATCTAAACCACGAAATAGTGACTACATGGGTCAAGGCCAAGAATGCATAATGGAGAATTTGAAATACAGAAACCCGACCTCTTAAAAACGAGCCCTTCTTGTAATCTTGTGTGTTTTCTATATGGTCATGTGTCATATGGTGGGACTCTCAAATACCTAGTGGCGTAACATTTTTCAGTCCTCTTCTAAATTGAACTTGATGCATTAGAGCTATCCTTTATCCAATTATAATGAATTTGGGCTAATTCTGCAGCAAAATTACTCTGCTTTTGAAATCTTATCAGCAATCTTGCATTACACTTTGTTTAATTAGCGAAAAATGCAAAAAAGTTAACGAGGGTAAATCTGGTGGATAAGCGGAGGAGGTATGAAGCGGAGGAGGAGTGTGTACAATCTCTATGGAGAAATTGCAAATTCACCTATGCTCTTTTGTTTTTCCTACTATTTGCAGCAGATAAGCTATCTTGGAGTTATGATATGCATCCGACTAACTTGGCACATGTCGTACTTCACAATTCTTGATAGTAAAATGAAATTAATTGTCTTCTAGGTCATTAATTACTTAATTAATGACTGGTGTAGCTTGTGCTTGCCATTGACTTGTACACGTTATGAAGCATGATAGTAGTGCATGTAAGGACACACAAATATGTTCACTTCAGGGCTACATTTTGGTTGAAATTTTTAAATACACTCTACTGATCCATATATTACAAAATAATCTACTATTTAATCTCTAAAATTTGTTAGTTAGATTTAATAATCTGTTTGTTTAATTAGTGTAATTAATGTTTTTGTAACAAATTGCAACACAATTTTAAACATATTTTGTCACAGCATGTATCTCTCCATCTGAAAATCAAAAAGTAGTAAAACCATACATTTTCTTAAAGCTGAAAGTGTGCTTTTACACAACATAACATTAATTTTGAGCCATGACTTATTACTGACAAGTGTAATGAGTTGTCATCAATATCACAAAATTATATATTTTTGTGATATTACCCTTTAATTTTTACACACTCTGTATAGCAACTTGACCTTGGATGATTAAGATTCTCTGAAGTATAAGCTTTCAGGAAATATATACTTTTGTTGGTTTCTGATAAGTACTTTTTGAGTTATATTGGTTTAAATGCAAGAAGTGACAAAATTCATAATTTTGGTGCCTGTAACGAAAAGGGGTCCACCATACGACACATGACCATATACTTCGTAGCTACCATGCACAGACAGACAGACAGACAGACACCCACCCGCCAACACACCTCTTTTGATCTGTATTTCAATCTTATGTGACAGCTTGTCATCAATAATTTAATGTATTAATTCATTCCTAAATATGTATGTGCATGAATCTTACGGAATTATCTTTCTATTTATTTGTTATTTATTGAAACATTTGCTTTCGTCATAATCTGAAACAACTGAAACAAATGCACCGTATTTTTCCCCTCGTGATGTTGCATGAATCTTCTATACTTTACATTTGATCTGAGAGATTGAATGAACATTGTAAAACTTCTAAATTTAAATTAAATTAATGTCCCGTTCAGGAACCCATTGTCCCGTCTCCAATTGCGAACACAAAATGGCTTACTTACAGTGCTTTTAGACTTGTCAATGACGCCAGCATCGCGAAAGGTATGTCGGTAATTCGGTTATACGCCAAGTTTCTTCAAAAAGAAAAATACAAGGACAAAAGGATATACAGGGTTGCCCAGAAAGAATGCTACACCTGCGATCGCTAATTTTTTCAACATCATCTGCATTATGTCACTGGTTTTTGTTTCAGCGATTTTAACACTCTTTTTTCCAACAATATGATACCATGATCATTGATTTGGGGTTATTCGTATGGGTCCTGTGACCATTTTTCCGAGGCAATGTCATTTCCCATATTTGCCCATTTTTCATCAGCGGCGGTCATTGGAACACCGAGATATTCTCGCGTCTCAGCCTGCCATACCAGACAAACCGCAATGACAATGGAGATGCAGCTCACATGGTCTTCCTTATCAAAGCGAGGGCATTCCTACCCTTTGTTTCGGCATACCTTATTCTATGGCACACCGTAACGTGAGAATATTTCGGTGTTCTGATGATCGCTGGAGGTTAAAAAATACAAATTTAGGAAATTGCATTACCTCAGAAAAATAGCCCTAGAATCCAAACACCTCAATCAAAATTAAAGATCACGGTATCATTTTGTTGGAAGAAAATGCTCTAACCCATGAAATAATCACCAATGACATATTTTGAACGACTTTGAAGAAATTAACGATCGCATGTGTAGCATTCTTTTTGGGCCACGCTGTATAGAGTACAATGATTAAATTGTAGTTACCATCTTTTGTTCGCGGTATTAAATGGGCGGGGGGGGGAGGGGGAGGGGGAGGGGGAGGGGGAGGGGAGGGGGTAGAGGGGCGCCGACATTTGTACCGGGAACAGTTGCTTCGGTAACATCTTAGATGACAAAGGGTAGATTTCCATCGGGTTTCAAGTTATGAATAGGGTTAGGGTTAGAATTAGAGTTTTAATGTATGGTAAGTGCATGAAAATATATCCGGTGCCAGTGTCGCCGGAGCAAATATCATACACGAATTAGTGGATAGTACGGTAAGTGGCCACGCCTTTGCTGTCTTTTGTTTACCTGTTGGACCTACAAATCCTTACACAAAATTTCATTGTCGTCGTATTATACAGTTATAGGTATTAAACTTTGGCAAATCTGTCTAGTCCTTGCACAAAGACAATTTACAATTTTAAATTCCAAAATACTGTTTTTTAGTTGTTGTTTTTTACTTTTTTACAGTTACACTGCGAGTAATAAGTCTTTAGATTAACAAAATATATTCTGCAATAATACGTGATCCATGCACATCATATATGGAATCGTGTATTTAATAGATTATACATAATAAATCAATCAGTACTTACAGCGTTATCAATGAGTTCAAGTTATCAAAGGCACCTTCTCCCACGCTAGCGATGAGATTGTGTTGCAAGTAACTGCAATCGAGTGGTCATAAGAAAAGGGTCCTTTCACACACTTAGCCACACATGAATTCAAAATACGTATGGATAGAATGTTTGTTACAGTAGTCGTGTATTTCACACTAGTGGCGACGTTCAACCTCAGGAACTGACACCAAAAATAAGTTATTTTTGGTGTCAAATCGTTTAACAACGAGTAATCTTTAAAGTAATAAGCTAACATTGTGGAGCTTCAAGTTAAAAAAGAAATGTCAAACTGTGATATGTGAGCTACATAGCAGTGTTCAACTGGACAAATAGACACCCTAGAATACAGAAGTTTGAAAAGTTATGCAGCCACTGGCACTTGCATGAATAAACAATTATTACTCCACCCGACTAAAAATTTGTTAGATCTACACACATTAAGTCTATGGGAGGAAATTGGCAGGTGAATCTTGTCAACTCGAGTGCTTGTAGATTTTCATTCGTTTAAAGCCCTAAATCATCACTTTGAAGTACAATTTTTTCAGCGCTTCATTTTTAGACCTTACCAAAGACACCCAGAGCATGGAAGATTATAAAGCTCACAAATTTTTAAACTCTGGTAAATGTTAGCCTGTGGCTTTAAAATATATGTGCCTATATGAGCCTAACTTATATTCACCACAACCACCACGACAGTAAAATGAAGCTTACATTTCTTGTAGACTCGTTGATGATGCAAACAGATTCGGCGGGATTGCTCTCAGGAGGTTATTTTGCATATTCCTTTGCCCAAAAAAAGAAAAACAAAAACAAAAAGTTCATAATCACTTACAATTTTAATTTTCAATTGTAATTTTTTCCTAAACATGTTTTTTTATCGCAAAATGACCGTTTTAACAGATATATCAAACACCTCACAATATCTATTGACACAAGATTACAAACCATCACTTTTACCTTTACGTTAATACGTTTACTGAACAATTTGCCATATCAATCACCTAATAATAACAAAATACAAATAATATAATTGTTTGCAATCATTAAGAAGGTTCTACTCTCACCTATTTACTTACCTGAAATTACTACAAAACTGAATTGATGGGAAGCTTGTCATTTGTCTAACTTTAATCTGACATGAGTTGTGAACTGTTATGTCGCCATGCAGTAATATAATTTGTATAGCCTAATTTATATTTGATGTACAATGAATGTTATGACATTATATTTCAAACAAAACAAATACGTACGCACATACGTATGCACGCAGGTGGGTAAAGAAAAACGTAAAATAGAGGCACTCTCAAACACACTTGGCACGTTTTGCGTTTAGAATAAGTAAGTACAGCGTGTCCCAATAAAAATATCACTCTCAAAAAGCAGATTATTTCCCAAAATACATTATTTTATGTTAAAATATAAAAAAACGAACACAATTGTGTAGATCCTATAAGTTTCATCTGTCTCGCTCAACTGATTTTAAATACACACACTTTTTAGTAACAGTTTAGTGCTATCAGTGCAGCAATGTATTGTGTGTATTCCTAATTATCAACTTTGGAATGGGAAAATTAGCACCACTATTATTAATGAGTGTGTGTATTCACAACCAGACGGATAAAAGATTCACAGTTCCTACAAACACGTTTAGTTTTGAGGATTTTTTTTATTTAAAAGCTTTATGCCCAAAGGTCATATCACACCAATAACAGATTCTGAATTTCTTTCAATTTTTTTTTATTAATAAATAAAAAATCTCGGGCGGGGGGGGGGGAACAGAGATTTTCGACTATATTTTACATTATAGCATCCACAGGGCTCATAAGGTGTTAAGATTATCCGAGGTATAAGTCGGATAATCTTAACACCTTATTACCCCTTTGGATGCTATAATGTA
>JZLH01S0581398.1:36761-49922 GCA_001188425.1 Eucidaris tribuloides | reverse complement strand
TTTTCAGACTGTTTAGTTGAAATATTAATCCCACTTCACCAATGCATTTATTTGTCTCAGGGCTGTGTGAGGGCGTGCGTGGGAATTGTTGCACGTAGGAGTATGTGTGCGAAAGAGCTAATGTATTAAGGTTTACTGTATTATTTTCTAGTAAGAAATTTACTGTATCTTATTTTCTATATACAATCACCCATATTCCTTTGATGCAAATTTCATTCATTGTTTTGTATTGGCTGATGACTCCCCTACTTAACGAACTTCTGCTTTTAGGGGTTCCAAACCGTATCTATATGGTTAAAAGTGTAGTCGAATTGGATTTTTCGAGTTAGGAAAAGCACGTGGACTTTTTTATTGCCCTCCCCACCCCACCCCCGACAATCCGTCTGTACAATAAAAGTGATATCCCAAATAAGGCGACGGAATAAATTGTCGGCTGTCCAGCAGAAGGGTGCTAGCAAAATGTTCCCGGCAGAAGGGCCTTAACCTTTGTTTCTAACTTGAAAACCATTGGCTGTTTTCAAATGAACTTCTGTCAGTCTGTTAAGTGCAAATATCAAATAAGGTCAATGTAGAGAGAATTTACTGTTAAGGCCCACCTACCTGGAACATAACTAGCTAGGGCCCTTCTGCCGGACAACCAACGAATGGCAAATAAACTTACAATCTGTTTGAGATCGCCAGTCCTTCGAAGACATTAGCCGGCAGTGTTGTCAGCAAATTATCCTTCAAATTTCTGCACAATATTAAACATTCACAAGTGAATTCCATAATGATATGAAATGTATTTCGCAATAAAGTATAAATTGACACAGGTGAACTTTATTACGGTACGCGTGTCGTAGACGCCATTTTATCAATGCAGAGTAACTCGCTCGCAATAAACCAATTTAACACTGACGTCCAAAAAATATAGGAACAATTTTACGCTGTTTATTGTAGTATCCCATTCACTGTAATTTGCCTTTGCTATCAGAGCACTAATATGCAATGTAATATGAGAACAATCGGTACATTCCCTGCAAGAGAGCTCAAAGCCGTTCCATGCAATTTACGTCATATACTATTGACGATAGAGAGAGTGATGTTGGATTTCAATCTGCTATTTGTTTTCCCATGGCATTATTGTTTTTGTTTCTCCCGTGTAATAACCCCTTCGACATAATCATAGAGAAACATTAAACACCTTAACTTCTTGGGCGCTTTACTTGCGAAGTTGTACAATGCAATACGATACAATACAATACAATGCAATACAATACAATACAATACAATACGATACAATACAATACAATACAATACAATACAATACAATACAAATACGTATTTATATAGCGCTTACGTAACTTTAAATAGTTGTAAAATTAAGTAAATTTGAGTAATTAACATAGGGATTAATATTGTGCAGGACTCGAGGGGTATACGGCAATGGTGAAACGGCAATCATATGCTCGGATGACATCTGCTTTGACTATGAAATCTAAATAAACAAATAGTAGCCTAAGAGTAACGGTTATCATTTAAGCTTTGGGTTCAGGTTTGGATGAGGATTAGGATTATGCTAAAAGTTATAGGGTAAGGGTTGGACATGATATCATGTGCCACATTGGCATTTGGCGTGGGACCACGTGAGCATATGCCACTCATTTGTTTCCAGAATTGTTGATCTTCATTCAGAATCCGAGTACAACATACAAAAAATGCAATATTTTCAGGTGATCCGACAGTTGTTCCATTGACAATATTATCAGAAGACAAAGTGTTAGGGTTAGGGTTGCCATTGGGTGTCCAGTAAAGAATAGGTATAGGATTAGTGTTTGGGTTATGGTTAAGTTCAGGTTTGGGGTTGAGGTCAGGGTTAGTGCATGAAATAATCGTTGGATCAACTGTCGCCGGAGCAAATGACAGACATTCCATCCCTGTCAATAGAAATAGTTATTTCCTCAGAAACAAGCACACATTATATTTCAATCATTTAAGTACTATCAATGGAATTTAAAGAACCAAATGTATTTGAAAAGAAATATACTATTTCTTAAAAACTCAACGCGACACAGGGTGAAAGGCAGGTGCTTTAGAGAAGAATACCGCCCTCAGCGGCAGTCTAACATACATCGTGCCGATTTGAGAATCCCCTCCAAAGATCCTTCCGCCAACACTCTCCAAAGCATTCAGCTCTAAGGCCCTGCAGTGACAACGTAAGAAAAGAAGTCGGAGAAATCGGGGCAGTATGGACCACTTAAATAAGATCATGATTTCCAAGAATTTTATTGTATTTCTTAAAGACTTTGTCATTATCAGTTGAGAGCTTTAGATATACACCAACAGTTATCCATTAATTTTTAACAAGGGCGTAGGCTGGTTTGGGCACGGGGAGGTGCACATCTTGGGGAGGTGGAACTAAAGTGATATGGGGAGGTGCACATGTTAGGGAGGTGGAGCTAAAGTTGAGTAAATCAGGTATTGAAACCAGAAAAAGTGGTACAAATTTCGTTTTGCTTGCCAGGGGCGGAACTCCTATGGCTCTGCCGGGGGGGGGGGGTGGTGCACGTCCACACCAGATGGCAGCCCGCCCCCCCCCGCCTACGCCTTGTTTAACGAAATAAAAAACACAGGTTTTCGAGAAAATGTTTTCAAAGGGTCCATATTACCCATGCGTGGAGCAATATTGGCACCCCGCAAGGTCCATATTGTTCCGCCATCTAGAGTTTATAAACTCCTCAAAAAAGTTTGGGAAATCTGTGTTTTGATCGGGTTATATCTCCCGTTTCGTAGTACTTCTCAATGCAAACTTGAATATCAAATCAAAAGATTATTTAATTTTCGTTTTAAACGATACCCTACTTTTTATGATTATGCCATAAGGGAAAGGGCAGTATGTTAAAATGTGGTGTAAAGCGTAAATTGAAAGCTGCAAAATGACCAAAGTTCCGGTAAATCACCCAATTGTTGCTGTTGCTAATGAGTGAGTTTTTAATGTCTCTTTGGTTGCTATGCAGTCTAATGTGAACATAGACATGGACTGAAACAAACACCTGCACAAGTAAGCAAAGAACAACAAAAAACATTGACAACAACCAAATAAACAAACATGTATGGGCATTTAAGAAACTGGACATACAGCATTTAATCTCACAAAACTTTCACCACATTAACACAACAAAGTCATAAAAAAAAGTAGCAGGGCCTTGATTTCCATGGATTTCCATGTTTATCTTCACATGTATCTTTGATTTCATCAATGTTCATTGATTTTGATGACATGAATAAGACGTTCAGTGTCGGGTGACGACCCACGTGCCTGCACCACCGCCTGACACCGCTTCCCTGTGCTGATGAGCTTTGTGATTCTTTGCTGTGGGATGGGCATTCCACTCGCAAATCAGTAATTGACGCAGACCTCCAATGTCGTTACATTGTGACTCTCTTCCTTGAGCCGGCCGATTTGAACGCCATAAATGTTCAATAGGGTTGAAGCCTGGGCTGTATGCAGGCTAGTCCATTCTCGTTATAACCCTCTCTCGAGAAAAATCCATGCAAATCAAGCCCTGCAACGCTTTTTATTACTTTGTGGTGAAAAGTCCGTGAGATAAATGCATTATGTCCAGTTTTTAAATGCCCATACATGTTGTTTGTTTGTTTGGTTGGTTGGTTGGTTGTTTCATTTGTTGTTGTTACTGTTTGCTTACTTGTGCAGGTGTTTGTTTCAATCCATGTCAGTGTTCATATTAGAGTGCCTAACAACGAAGAGACATTGGAAAACTCATTCATTAACAACAACAACAATTGGGTGACTTGCCGAAACTTTGGTCATTTTGCAGTTTCAATTTACACTTTACAACCACATTTTAAGATACTGCCCTTTCCTTGATGGCATAATCATATCAAGTAGGGTATCATATTAAAGAAAATTAAATAATCTTTCCGATGAACATCAAGTTGCAATAAGAAGTACTACAAAACGGGAGATATAACGCGATCAACTCAGATTTCCAAACTTTTTTTGAGGAGTTTACATGGGAATACAAGGGTGTTCATATTCCCCAGATCACACATACACAAAGTATCCAGCAGATTTGGAATCAGATATAAGCTGGTAATTTCACATATGTGTAATGTCAGTATACCATTATGTTGTCATGGTAACAATCTCCACAAACCGAGGATCAAGAGAAAATTGTTTTAAGTTGTTTTAAAATGTCACTGACATTAGAAGAAAAAAAACAACCGAAAAAGTTGTCACCTTCGACTGGAACCTGTTGCACGACCAAATCAAGTCAGATGGGAACCAGTTCCACGGACAAAAAGGGATGACCTTTTCGTTAAAAGCTCCTCCGTTATGCCCATGTGTGCAGAGGTAATGTAAGTACAGATGCATTAAAGGTAAAATGACATGATTGGGGATAGTCCTCAGCTTGGGGGAAAATCTCTTTTGAATCAAGCAAATTATGCAAGGATTCTAGTGTGAAAAAATTTTTAGTCAAAAGTTGGTTTTATTTTAAAATAATTTCCACCAATATGTCCTGCTAACAGACAAAATTGTAGCGTAGCTTTCTATGGGTTTAATACTCTCGAGCCTCGAGAGACTTAAACTGCTGGCCAGTGCATACTTGATTTTCCTTCAGTAAACACACTGCAAGACAGAATCCTTCCAACCAGGAGATCCACTCCACCTGGTGTATATTTGGTATATCTTTCCACCAGCTTGGTTCTAAAGGCATTGTGTAGTTCTCCAATCATGTCACTGATTGTATACTAACTACGGGGAATTTTAAACTTATTCACGTCGGTCATGTTTTCGGCAAAAGTGCATATGCATGTCTCACAGCGCATACTAAAATATTAAGAAAAATCCAGCTTGAATTTTGTAATTTTTATACGACTTGTAAATTTCAATGCTCAAAATTCATTTTCTTCCAGAATTCAGTTTACATTTTATATTTGATTCCTGATATTGTCTTTGTCTTGAACTATGAAGAAAACGAAATCATTTAAAAAAGCAAATTATGCACATACACCTTTTTGCTTCTGAAGTTAGAAAAAATAAAGACTTTTGAAACTTGGCTGACAAAAAGTTCTGCCTTGAAATCCCCAAAAACAAAAACTATGCGTATTTTCACGCATACGCTCTTTTTGGCGTATACGTGCGTGTACAGAGAACATGGTAATGCATAACTCTAGTATACTGGCAAGTTGCTTACACGTATGAGGTGGAATACTTGATCACTCGAACGAAGTAGAAGCATCCTCAGCAATATACTTTAAATTCGGACTTTGGATTTTTCTGCAAAATACAATGAAAATACAATTTAAAAAGACAAAGAGTTAGATATTATTTCAGAGGCAAACTTTGGTTGGAAAATTTAGGTCTTACATTTTTCCTTTTGACTTTTGCTGTTGGGAATTTATAGAATGATGTCCAACTCTTACTTGGGGAAACCCCAAAGACAGACAGTCTACAGACCGAAGTTCCACTGCACTCATATTGAAAAAGGTCTGGTAAACCAATTACTGCAAAGAGTCGGATAGTCCGAGGGTCCGATAGACCGATTATCGAAAGGATCGATAGAACAGATTGTTTACATAGTGTATGGACCCCTTTTGTTAATCGGACTATCCGGAAATACCAATCGTCCAAATGAACCTCTCTCTATCAAATCCTTTTCGATAATCGTTCTATCGGACCTTGTTATATGGGACTGTAGCGCTCGCATTCTCTCTGTAACTTACATATGGGTGACAGACGGACAGATCGTAGAACGTGTGCGTTGATAAGTACGTCACTCTTATATTTGACAGGTCACTAGAAAATCAAACACAAATATCCAGAGAGTGATTGGTATTGCATGTGTGCACGTTATCATTATTTTAAATCAAAACCACAGTTTCATCATGACCACAGATTAAAATATCTGAGCTACATAATTCTCCATGCTCTATAAGTGTCCTTGATAAGGTCTAAAATGTAGCCCTTGAAAAAGTTGTATCTTCAAAGTTATAATTTAGTGCTTCTTCTTCTTCTTGTGTTCTTCTTTCTGGCTTCTTCTTCTTTGTTCTTCTCTTCTCTTCTTCTCCTCCTTCCCTCCTTTTTGTAATCCCTTACTTTTCTTGATTTTTCATTCTTCCTTGTTCTTCTTTTTCCCTCCTCCCACTTCTCCATTTTGTCTGTTACTGTTAGTTTCAGAGGGTTTTTATTCAACCTATTGGTGCCATTTCTTAGGTTTCCTCATTCAGTTTAAAAATATTAAGACAAAATATGCGAGAAGCTTTTGAAACTTTATGAAATGAAGAATAACTTACTACTGCATCCTGAGCATTTATAAAAAGCATATGGTCAATCGTGACGAGGGGGTTTATTATGAATATCCAGGTACCTGGGGAGAGAAGAAAACAAATCTGGCAACCTTTAAAGACACAATTTAAAATGACCATAAAAAATATGAGCTGCATAATCCACCATGCTCTGAGTGTCATTGATAAATAGATAGAGGTTTACAAATTATTACCTGATTGTCCTTACAAATGAATTTATATATTGCTCTAAAAATTTAAAAAATTTATAAAGTACCAGTTTGACCCATTGCTTCTGTTTATTTTCTCCCATAGAGTATCTATGTTATAAATCTACACTACTCTGTACTCCAGCGAGTAATTAATCACATGTGATGTTCATCTATGCACACCTGGCCAGTGGTAGTATAACCTTTAGTGCTGATTGTGAAGCAGCCCTAAGACATGAATCTACGTTTCTTATTGCTGATAGTGAAAGCTTCCAAAGAACGTAAACCTAGGTACCATTAGCGATTAGTGATGATTATGATCAACGCTTTAAAACTTGGATCTACGTTCCTTTTAATTGCTGATAGTGAAAGCACCTGGAATTTAGGTTCTTTATTGCTGATGGTTAAGCGCCCTATTGAAGACTTAGATCTACGACTCCTTTGTGCTGATCGTGACAGCGCTTTAAAGCCACTGGCTAACATTTACCTCAGTTAAAAAATGTGAGCCTACATAATCATCACGATCCAGTGTCTTTGATAAGGTCTAAAAACGAAGCCCTGATAAAATTGTATTTCAAAATGATGATTTAGTGCTTTAAAAAGCAAAAATCTAGCAAGCATTCAAATTGACAGATTTACTGCCCATTTCTCCCATAGACTTATATTGTGTGCAGATCTAGGTTATTTTATTATCCACCGGAGTATAAATTGTTTTATTTATGCAAACTTGCCACCGGCAGCATAGCTTTCCAAACTTTTGTATTCTAGGATGCTTATTTGTCTATCTAAGCAGCATTATGTAGCTCAGATTTCAAAGTTTGACTTTTAATTGCAGCTTAACCATGTTCACTTGTGTCTTGACTTTAATCCTTATGTGTTTTTTCGTTATTTTGATTTGCTTACGTGAGATAAAAGGGTAAAAGGGTGTATTGAACGCTGTTATAAAGAAAAATGAATTTCAAGTTCAAATGTGGTGAGCTAATTTGATTGACAAGTATACCTCTAGTAATACTGATAAAATGCAAAAAATAGATCAGTTCGACTGCTGCGCAGTCAAAGGGTAATGCCTCCAGAGTCCGCACTCCCATCCCACTGATGTAAGCTGAACAAGGCTTCAAGTTACCATAGGTAGCAAGACGCAATCAGATTGATAAGCCCATGTCGAGCTAATTGACCAAGTAAACATTCAACATCTTAATAAGCGAGTCTTAATTATTTGTGACATGAGACTCAATTCGGACATGATTGCCCATTGTGACCTTTGCACTGACTACTTCAGGCTCCAAGAATCTGATCACTTTATTGGTGCCTTATGAGTACATACGTTCACAGAAGTTTACATCAAAATCCAACCAGAAGCCGTTCTCAAGGTTATTGCGGTACCGAGCCCAATCAGACATATTTTAGCCGGCGTGACACTTTGACCTCTTGACCTTTCAGCTCCAACATTATATCACTTCATTGGTGCCTTCATAATACTATACTTGTCTTAGTTATGATCAAAATTCGCATTAGTGGTTCTTAAGTTATCGGCAGTAACGAGCCCAACTCAAATATATTTTTAGGCCGCCGACGTTGAGCCTTTGACCTTTCAGCTCAAGTCTAATGCTTCATGTGCCTCATACTACATACTTCACCCAAGTTAGCATGGAACATCCGACCGGCCGTTCTCAAGTTATCGCGAGTAAGCGAGGCCAATCAACATATTTAAGCCGGTGACCTTTGACCTTTCAGCTCCAAAATCAATCAGTCCATTGGTGTCATCAAAGTACACACTTGGTCGCTTAGTTACACATCAAACTACAATTAGGGGTTATTAAGTTATTGTGTACGAGAAGCCCGTAAAGGGACGGACGGACGTACGGATGACAACCACGAAAAACGCTGATAAAGAAGAAATATATTGACACACTTATAATAATAATAAAATAATATAATATCGAACATTTATAAGCGCGCTTTTCATTTGTCTCAAAGCACTTTGTCATATTTGGTTATTTTTGTTTTAAGATAATAGCGATTCTTTTTTGTGTGATGACGTTTTAAAACGCAAAACTAAATCAAATGATTCAACGCTTGTTCAAATTTGATATGAAGCGCACAGGTTTACGGTGTAATTCTTATAGGATGCCAATCAAGGAACATCGATTAGCGCTTTTAAGCCGTTTGAAAAGCTTTGAATGCACTGCTTTTGCAAAATTGCTATAAAATGAACAACAACTGAGAAAGAAATTGGCGATCTAAGTGTTGGCATGCTTAGAAAGAACATGTTATCAGATGAAGGAAAATTACGTAATTTATATGATTAAGTTGATTGAATGATGATTGATGATTGATTTGATTGATTGATTGGATCGATTGTATTGATTGATTAATTTGATTGATTTGATTGAACTGATTTATTTATTTATTTATTATTTCATTTATTTATTTATTTATTCATTTATTTTTGGATATAAGATAAATTCAGGGTTTTTTGTTACCGTGTCCTCGCGTTTTTGAACTAATAAGTAGTTTTGAATTACTTACGGGAGAATGAGAGAATTGTTAAAGCGTATGGCTTCAATCGTAACTGAGCTTGATTGAGTGAAATCCAACTGCCAGAAGGAGGTACAACGAAAAAAAAAGAATATCATTAGTAACCGCATTTAATAAACCTGTGTTTATTTGATAACGATGTCCATACGAGTTGTTCTTAGAGGCTATAAACAAACATGCTTCGGTATTTCAATGTCTATGGAGGCTATGTCGTTCTATCTATAGTGTTCAACATAAAGAAGTAGGATGCGAAGTAATTTTTGTCAATTTTTATTTAATCTTTTTGGCATTATCTCTTCCCCGAAGACAAATTCATTTCGCCAACGCTGATTTTATAGATTGTTCATAGCGTTTTACATGAATTGATACAATTACACGTGTAACAATATTATTAATGAATATATAAATATATTGCTTGTTTTGCTGTAGTTAAATGGTAAATGGGCATGATTTTTTAGGAGTATTAATTATTATTATTATATTTTTAGGCCGTATTATTATTATGGTTATTAAACCTTCATGCATGGTAATAATTACAATTTTAAATGTAGTCGCTCATACTTGAGTGAAACTATTCTAGATCAAGTAAACGTGCAATGATTCTACTGGTGAAAATTGTGTAGTCAAAAGTTGCCATAATTTTATCATGACTACCATCAGTACATGTCTTGTGGACTGACAAATCATGTTGTGTAACTTCATATTGATGTATTTCTATTACGGGGTCTCAAGTGAAACGAAATTGCCGGTAATGTTTTCAATGCTGCTTTGGCTTATGTACACAAATTCCAGACAAGTCCTGTCAGCCAGGCGATTTCACTATAGCTGTGAATCCACCGTTATATTCTTTCAAGCCGTTTTGTTTGTGAGGCATTTTTTTTTTATATCTGCCAATTGTGTGAACTTGCTCCTTAAACTTACGTGATTAAACAGCTGAATTCATAGAAATGTGTCACGTTTGACAATGCCGATTACGATTGGCCGTAAAAAGGCCCCTGGAATACAAAGAAACAATAACTAGGGTTGATGACTTGACAATATGTTTTGTTAATCGCGATGGGAAAGGAAACGCGTATAGACCGAGGGTCCTACAGCAGACTAGAAGTTCTGATTTTCATCAGGCGTGCACTGCAAAACTGGCCGGGTGTATAAATTTAACACGCCAAGGGTGCTACACAGTGATGAATTCCGGAAAAGTGTTAATTCTTCCACAATAGCTCCCCTTTTTTTTTGGGTTGGGGGGTTTTTTTTGAAAACAAGTCGTTTGGTGTTAAAATACACGACCGTGTGTTAAAATTATACACCACTTTAGTATCGCTTATATTGTGGATCACCATGGGTGTTTAAATTTAACACACTGTTTTTTTTTTTTACAGTGCAACTGTCGCGATAGAGCCGAGGGTCCTATTGTTGAATATTCAAAAAGGGTCCGGGTAAACCGAATCGCGGAATTTAACACAAGCCCGATTGACGATAACGGTAATTATTTTTATAACGCGAGTGTGTCGATACTATTGATTATCGAGAAAGGATCCTATTGACCGATTGTCTTGAAGGCCATGTTTCTGAAACGTTGGGACGCTAAGTAAAAATTAACTGCGTGTTTGGTGTACCATGGAAAATGCATGTTATAGTGGTGAAATCAAATCGTGCTCCAATTGGTGTATCTGGACCCATTTCATATTCGCGTCTATCGTCGACCTTGGCCTGCATGGTGCTTATAGAGACCTTACCGTTAATGCTGTCTTATCGAGCCTGTTTTTGAAAATTGGTCTACCGAACGCTTGTTTTCGATAATAGGTGTCTGTCGGTCTGTGACCATTTGAAACGGTTGGTGAATGAGTGTGTTGATGTGTGATTGTTGGATTTAGTTGTACCATGACGCGTGCTTTATTGCAGCGAGTTAGAGCAATTGTCTATCGACAGAACGGCGTACACTGTTCTTCGCGAGCGTATAAGAGTGTTAAGCAGAACAATATGTTCTCATGAAAATATCAGCTACATTGATATCTTGCCACTAAAAAATGACAAAGGTCCAAAAAAGATCAATGTTTTGATTTTATGTAAGAATTATTCCTATAGTTTTCAAGTTTAGCAGACAATTAGCTGTAGCGGCCTCTGCGTTACGAGACATTCTTAACGCCTTCTGCACATCGCACGGCAGAGACATTTGAATGAATTGCCGTCTTATTGGGTGATAGTTTAATAGTATTTGTAACCATTTTATATATATGTTGTGTTTGGCATTTGAGAAAGAGACAGCATTTACCATGAGCATAATCAAATATTACAAATCACAAGTTGAGATCAAAGAATAGTTTTAATAATGCATGTGCGAGTCCTATGTGACTTTAATTAATTAGGTGTTAGTTTTGTTGATCAGCAACTTTTTTCGTCAATTTTGCAAGTATTTTATTGTCACCCAGAGACATCAGCAAAGCAACACCAGCTCTACGTAATTTGTTTAACGTAGTGAAAAATTGGCGATACACGCTATTTATGTCAAATGAACGAAACTTAAAAAAGCGGGTATGTTATATGGAGAATGCCCCGCGGCCGCCTCCGCCCTCGCCACGCGCCCCCCCCCGCCCCCCCCCCCGGGCCCCCCCTCTCTGCCCACATTTTACATGTTGAAGTAGCTACTGGAAAAATAGTGATGAGTTTCAGAACGAGCAAATAAATAAAATTTAAAGAAGAATATAAATTTTTAACTCTTGCCACAACTATACTTTGAACCTGTGACCTTAATCTGCTCCACCCGGAGATCTAAATTCCACTATCCAATCATCATGTGTGCCAGGCCAAATGTCCGTGTGCGCCAGGTCTATTCAGAGACTCATGTAGAATAGTACGCGTGATTTGCGTGATTTCCACACATTTGCGCACTGCCACAGCGATGTCTTGATAAAATGACACTGCAATTCAACAGATGCGATGATAACAGCCACAATTCGCCACTGCAGCTCTATGCATGTCAACATGTACTAGGCAACACAGGTAATCAGAGTTGGTTACCATTTTATTTATGATTTTCTCAACTCTGCCATAAGTCGGTGATAACACCGCCAAAATTTGCATTTTAATGCATATTTATGGGTTAGTGTACGTTAAAAAATGGTTTAGTAAATGACGTTCATCTTTTCATAACAACTTCGCAACCTCTGCAGCGGCTACAAGAATATCATCGGTGCCGTGGTTTTGCAGCAACCAGATTTTGCACGTTACATATGATGTGCGTCTGCTGATTTTGGCCCTGTACCGTGGCGTGAAAGATTTCTGCCAGTCTTTACTGATGGGCGTAGATTTAGTACATGTGACACTTGTGGTAGCCGATATTTTACTTGCTTTTTCAGGTGATGTCGTTATAAACCACCCAAATTCCGCCATAAGCCGTTTGGCGGGCACTTCAATGTTTTCCTCCGCCAAACGGAGTTAAGCAAATCTCCAAATTTGATGTTTTAGCGGGGCGGGCTAAACAAGCCGGAATGGCAACTGCAGGCGGTTAATTACATAAATCGCACTCACAGTTGTTCGATATATTTGTTGTGGAAGTCTCCACCATGGCAGGTCAGATGAGTCGGTATTTATAATACAAATTGACGTCTTTGCCATTCGTTGTAATGTGTTTGAAAGGTCCCGTCTTCCACGTGCGTTATTGTGTGTTTAGCCAGCGTGGAGTTGACCGTGACGTGGACAGTTTCACGAAAATGGTCCTTTTATCAATCGGCGAGCCTGTTCCTACTTGACGTCCCTGTGTCAATCGAAAGTAGGAATAACAAGTGTAATATATATGTATATCTTATATATTTTTGTCTAAAATGATTAATCTAACTTATTTGTGTTGTGCATGGACACCGCATACCGATGTTACTTTTTTCTGATTAAACCATTCATTTTTTTGGTTTTTGCAATTTCATTTATATCAAAATGTTTGATTTTTACTTTTTATGTGAAAATGATAAAATTGTTTATTCACAAAAACTCGCCCCAAATATTACAATTGTTACGATTTAATTCAATTTTACACATTTTTTTCGTGATTTTTTCTCGAAAACTTTCACATTGTGTTCAATGATAAATCTTCCAGTCGATATACCTTGCTCTTCAAAATATTTCTTTGCAATAC
>JZLH01S0581398.1:26177-36736 GCA_001188425.1 Eucidaris tribuloides | reverse complement strand
CCCCCCGCCTACGCCCTTGTTTAACGAATAAAAAACACAGGTTTTCGAGAAAATGTTTTCAAAGGGTCCATATTACCCCATGCGTGGAGCAATATTGGCACCCGCAAGGTCCATATTGTTCCGCATCTAGAGTTTATAAACTCCTCAAAAAAGTTTGGAAATCTGTGTTTGATCGGTTATATCTCCCGTTTCGTAGTACTTCTCAATGCAAACTTGGTATCATCAAAAAGATTATTTAATTTTCGTTTAAACGATACCCTACTTTTTATGATTATGCCATAAGGGAAAGGGCAGTATGTTAAAATGTGGTGTAAAGCGTAAATTGAAAAGCTGCAAAATGACCAAAGTTCGGTAAATCACCCAATTGTTGCTGTTGCTAATGAGTGAGTTTTTTAATGTCTCTTTGGTTGCTATGCAGTCTAATGTGAACACTGACATGGACTGAAACAAACACCTGCACAAGTAAGCAAAGAACAGACAAAAAACATTGAAACAACCAAATAAACAAACATGTATGGGCATTTAAGAAACTGGACATACAGCATTTAATCTCACAAAACTTTCACCACATTAACACAACAAGTCATAAAAAAGAAGTAGCAGGGGCTTGATTTCCATGGATTTCCATGTTTATCTTCACATGTATCTTTGATTTCATCAATGTTCATTGATTTTGATGACATGAATAAGACGTTCAGTGTCCGGGTGACGACCCACGTGCCTGCACCACCGCCTGACACCGCTTCCCTGTGCTGATGAGCTTTGTGATTCTTTGCTGTGGGATGGGCATTCCACTCGCAAATCAGTAATTGACGCAGACCTCCAATGTCGTTACATTGTGACTCTCTTCCTTAGCCGGCCGATTTGAACGCCATAAATGTTCAATAGGGTTGAAGCCTGGGCTGTATGCAGGCTAGTCCATTCTCGTTATAACCCTCTCTCCTGAGAAAAAATCCATGCAAATCAAGCCCTGCCAACGCTTTTTATTACTTTGTGGTGAAAAGTCCGTGAGATAAATGCATTATGTCCAGTTTTTAAATGCCCATTACATGTTGTTTGTTTGTTTGGTTGGTTGGTTGGTTGTTTCATTTGTTGTTGTTACTGTTTGCTTACTTGTGCAGGTGTTTGTTTCAATCCATGTCAGTGTTCATATTAGAGTGCTAACAACGAAGAGACATTGGAAAACTCATTCATTAACAACAACAACAATTGGGTGACTTGCCGAAACTTTGGTCATTTTGCAGCTTTCAATTTACACTTTACAACCACATTTTAAGATACTGCCTTTCCTTGATGGCATAATCATATCAAGTAGGGTATCATATTAAAGAAAATTAAATAATCTTTCCGATGACATCAGTTGCAATAAGAAAGTACTACAAAACGGAGATATAACGCGATCAAACTGCAGATTTCCAAACTTTTTTTGAGGAGTTTACAGGGAATACAAGGGTGTTCATATTCCCCCAGATCACACATACACAAAGTATCCAGCAGATTTGGAATCAGATATAAGCTGGTATTTCACATATGTGTAATGTCAGTATACCATTATGTTGTCATGGTAAGCAATCTCCACAAACCGAGGATCAAGAGAAAATTGTTTTAAGTTGTTTTAAAATGTCACTGACATTAGAAGAAAAAAACAACCGAAAAAGTTGTCACCTTCGACTGGAACCTGTTGCACGACCAAATCAAGTCAGATGGGAACCAGTTCCACGGACAAAAAGGGATGAGCCTTTTCGTTAAAAGCTCCTCCGTTATGCCCATGTGTGCAGAGGTAATGTAAGTACAGATGCATTAAAGGTAAATGACATGATTGGGGATAGTCCTCAGCTTGGGGGAAAATCTCTTTGAATCAAGCAAATTATGCAAGGATTCTAGTGTGAAAAAATTTTTAGTCAAAAGTTGGTTTTATTTTAAAATAATTTCCACCAATATGTCCTGCTAACAGACAAAATTGTAGCGTAGCTTTCTATGGGTTTAATACTCTCGAGCCTCGAGAGACTTAAACTGCTGGCCAGTGCATACTTGATTTTCCTTCAGTAAACACACTGCAAGACAGAATCCTTCCAACCAGGAGATCCACTCCACCTGGTGTATATTGGTATATCTTTCCACCAGCTTGGTTCTAAAGGCATTGTGTAGTTCTCCCAATCATGTCACTGATTGTATACTAATCTACGGGGAATTTTAAACTTATTCACGTCGGTCATGTTTTCGGCAAAAGTGCTATGCATGTCTCACAGCGCATACTAAAATATTAAGAAAAATCCAGCTTGAATTTTCGTATTTTTATACGACTTGTAAATTTCAATGCTCCAAAATTCATTTTCTTCCAGAATTCAGTTTACATTTTATATTTGATTCCTGATATTGTCTTTGTCTTGAACTATGAAGAAAACGAAAATCATTTAAAAAAGCAAATTATGCACATACACCTTTTTGCTTCTGAAGTTAGAAAAAATAAAGACTTTTGAAACTTGGCTGACAAAAAGTTCTGCCTTGAAATCCCCAAAACAAAAACTATGCGTATTTTCACGCATACGCTCTTTTTGGCGTATACGTGCGTGTACAGAGAACATGGTAATGCATAACTCTAGTATACTGGCAAGTTGCTTACACGTATGAGGTGGAATACTTGATCACTCGAACGAAGTAGAAGGCATCCTCAGCAATATACTTTAAATTCGGACTTTGGATTTTTCTGCAAAATACAATGAAATACAATTTAAAAAGCAAAGAGTTAGATATTATTTCAGAGGCAAACTTTGGTTGGAAAATTTAGGTCTTACATTTTCCTTTGACTTTTGCTGTTGGGAATTTATAGAATGATGTCCAACTCTTACTTGGGGAAACCCCATAAGACAGACAGTCTACAGACCGAAGTTCCACTGCACTCATTATTGAAAAAGGTCTGGTAAACCAATTAACTGCAAAGAGTCGATAGTCCGAGGGTCCGATAGACCGATTATCGAAAGGATCGATAGAACAGATTGTTTACATAGTGTATGGACCCCTTTTGTTAATCGACTATCGGAAATACCAATCGTCCAAATGAACCCTCTTATCAAATCCTTTTCGATAATCGTTCTATCGAGACTTGTTATATGGGACTGTAGCGCTCGCATTCTTCTCTGTAACTTACATATGGGTGACAGACGGACAGATCGTAGAACGTGTGCGTTGATAAGTACGTCACTCTTATATTTGACAGGTCACTAAGAAAATCAAACACAATATCCAGAGAGTGATTGGTATTGCATGTGTGCACGTTATCATTATTTTAAATCAAAACCACAGTTCATCATTGACCACAGATTAAAATATCTGAGCTACATAATTCTCCATGCTCTATAAGTGTCCTTGATAAGGTCTAAAATGTAGCCCTGAAAAAAGTTGTATCTTCAAAGTTATAATTTAGTGCTTCTTCTTCTTCTTGTGTTCTTCTTTCTGCTTCTTCTTCTTTGTTCTTCTCTTCTCTTCTTCTCTCTCTTCCGCTCCTTTTTGTAATCCCTTACTTTTCTTGATTTTTCATTCTTCCTTGTTCTTCTTTTTCCTCCTCCCACTTCTCCATTTTGTCTGTTACTGTTAGTTTCAGAGGGTTTTTATTCAACCTATTGTGCCATTTCTTAGGTTTCCTCATTCAGTTTAAAAATTTAAGACAAATATGCGAGAAGCTTTGAAACTTTATGAAATGAAGAATAACTTACTACTGCCATCCTGAGCATTTATAAAAAGCATATGGTCAATCGTGACGAGGGGTTTATTATGAATATCCAGGTACCTGGGGAAGAGAAGAAAACAAATCTGCAACCTTTAAAGACACAATTTAAAATGACCATAAAATATGAGCTGCATAATCCACCATGCTCTGAGTGTCATTGATAAATAGATAGAGGTTTACAAATTATTACCTGATTGTCCTTCAAATGAATTTATATATTGCTCTAAAAATTTAAAAAATTTATAAGTACCAGTTTGACCCATTGCTTCTGTTTATTTTCTCCCATAGAGTACTATGATTATAAATCTACACTACTCTGTACTCCAGCGGAGTAATTAATCACATGTGATGTTCATCTATGCACACCTGGCCAGTGGTAGTATAACCTTAGTGCTGATTGTGAAAGCGCCCTAAGACATGAACTCTACGTTTCTTATTGCTGATAGTGAAAGCTTCCAAAGACGTAAACCTGAGGTACCATTAGCGATTAGTGATGATTATGACAACGCTTTAAAACTTGGATCTACGTTCCTTTATTGCTGATAGTGAAAGCACCTGGAATTTAGGTTCTTTATTGCTGATGGTTAAGCGCCCTATTGAAGACTTAGATCTACGACTCCTTTGTGCTGATCGTGACAGCGCTTTAAAGCCACTGGCTAACATTTACCTCAGTTAAAAAATGTGAGCCTACATAATCATCACGATCCAGTGTCTTTGATAAGGTCTAAAAACGAAGCCCTGATAAAATTGTATTTCAAAATGATGATTTAGTGCTTTAAAAAGCAAAAATCTAGCAAGCATTCAAATTGACAGATTTACTGCCCATTTCTCCCATAGACTTATATTGTGTGCAGATCTAGGTTATTTTATTATCCACCGGAGTATAAATTGTTTTATTTATGCAAACTTGCCACCGGCAGCATAGCTTTCCAAACTTTTGTATTCTAGGATGCTTATTTGTCTATCTAAGCAGCATTATGTAGCTCAGATTTCAAAGTTTGACTTTTAATTGCAGCTTAACCATGTTCACTTGTGTCTTGACTTTAATCCTTATGTGTTTTTTCGTTATTTTGATTTGCTTACGTGAGATAAAAGGGTAAAAGGGTGTATTGAACGCTGTTATAAGAAAAATGAATTTCAAGTTCAAATGTGTGAGCTATTTGATTGACTAGTATACCCTCTAGGTAATACTGATAAAATGCAAAATAGATGCAGTTCGACTGCTGCCGCAGTCAAAGGGTATGCCTCCGCAGTCCGCACTCCCATCCCAACTGATGTAAGCTTGAACAAGGCTTCAAGTTACCTATAGGTAGCAAGACCAATCAGATTGAATAACCCATGTCGACTAATTGACCAAGTAAACATTCAATCTTAATAAGCGAGTTCTTAATTATTGTGACACATGAGCTCAATTCGGACATGGATGCCTTGTGACCTTTGCACTGACACTTCAGCTCCAAGATCCTGATCACTTTATTGGTGCTTATGAGTACATACGTTCACACAAGTTAGCATCAAAATCCAACCAGGTACCGTTTCTCAAGTATTGCGGTACCGAGCCCATCAGACATATTTTAGCCGGGTGAACGTTTGACCTCTTGACCTTTCAGCTCCAACATCTATATCACTTTCATTGGTGCGCTTCATAATACATACTTGGTCTTAGTTTATATCAAAATTCGCATTAGTGGTTCTTAAGCTTATCGGGCAGCTAACGAGCGCCAACATCAAATATATTTTTAGGCCCGCCGGCGTTTGACCTTTGACCTTTCAGCTCAAAGTCTAAATGTTCATGGTGCCTCATACTACAGTAACTTCAACCCAAGTTAGCATGAACATCCGACCGGCCGTTCTCAAGTTATCGCGAGTAAGCGAGGCCCACTATCAACACTATTTAAGCCGGTGACCTTTGACCTTTTCAGCCTCCAAAATCTAATCAGTCCTATTGGTGTCTCAAAGTAACACTATGGTCGCTGAGTTACCCACAAACTTCCAAATTAGGGGTTATTAAGTTATCTGTGGTAACGAGAAGCCCGTAAAGGACGGGACGGACGTACGGATGGCACAACCACGAAAAACGCTGATAAAGAAGAAATATATTGACACACTTAATAATATAATAATAATATAATATCGAACATTTATAAGCGCCTTTTCATTTGTCTCAAGCACTTTGTGGCATATTTGGTTATTTTTGTTTTAAGATAATAGAACGATTCTTTTGTGTAGATAGACTGTTTTAAAAACGCAATATCAATGATTCACCTGTTCAAATTTGATATGAAGCGCCAGGTTTACGGTGTAATTCTTAATAGATGCCTAATCATAGGAGACATCTGATTACGCTTTTACCGTTTGGAAAAGCTGAAATGCACTGCTTTGGCAAAATGGCTATAAAATGAACAATGAGAAAGAATTGGGCGATCTAAGTGTTGCATGCTTAGAAAAGAACATGTTATCAGATGAAGGAAATTAGTCATTTATATGGAATTAATTGATCTGAATGATGATTGATGATTGATTTGGATTGATTGATTGGATCGATTGTATTGATTGATTAATTTGATTGATTGATTGACTGATTTATTTATTATATTGTATTATTTCATTTATTTATTTATTTATTATTTATTTTTGGATATAAGATAAATTCAGGGTTTTTTGTTACCGTGTCCTCGCGTTTTGAACTAATCAGTAGTTTGAATTACTTACGGGAAATGAGAGAATTGTTAAAGGCGTATGCGCTTCAATCGTAGACTGACTTGGATTGAGTGAAATCAACTGCCAGGAAGGTAGCAACGAAAAAAAAAGTATCATTAGTAACCCATTAAAACCTGTGATTTTATTTGATAACGTGTCCATAGACGTGTCTTAGAGCTATATAACAAAGCTACTTTCGGTATTTCAATGTCTATGGAGCTTGTCGTTCTATCTATAGTGATTCAACATAAGAAGTAGGATGGCGAAGTAATTTTGTTCAATTTTTATTTAATCTTTTTTAGCATTATCTCTTCCCCGAGACAAATTCATTTCGCAACGCGATTTTATAGAATTGTTCATAGCGTTTTACATGAAATTGATACAATTTGACACGTTGTAACAAATTTATTACATGATATATAAATATATTGCTTGTTTTGCTGTTGTTAAATGGTAAATGGGCATGATTTAGGGTATTAATTATTATTATTATTATTTTTAGGCCGTATTATTATTATGGTTATTAAACACTTCATGATGGTTGAATAATTACAATTTAAATGTAGTCCCTCAACTTGAGTGAAACTATTCTAGAATCAACGTAAACGGTGCAATGATTCTACTGAGTGAAAATTGTGTTAGTCAAAAGTTGCCATAATTTTATCATGACTACCATCAGTACATGTCTTGTGACTGACAAATCTGTTGTGTAACTTATATTGATGTATTTCTATACGGGGTCCAAGTGAAACGAAATTGCCGGTATGTTTCAAGCCTGCTTTGGGCTTATGTACACAAATTCAGACAAGTCCTGTCAGCGCAGGCGATTTCACTATAGCTGTGAATCCACCGTTATATTCTTTCACCGTTTTGTTTGTGAGGCATTTTTTTTTTATATCTGCCAATTGTGTGACTGCTCTTAAACTTACGTGATTAAACAGCTGAATTCATAGAAATGTGTCTACGTTTGACAGTGCCGATTACGATGGCCGTAATAAGGCCCCTGGGATACAAAGAAACAATAACATAGGGTTGAGATTGACAATATTTTTGTTAATCGCGATGGGAAAAGGAAACGCGTATAGACCGGGGTCCTACGCAGACTAGAAGTCTGATTTCCATCACGAGTGTGCACTGCAAAACTGGCGGTGTTAAATTTAACACCCAAGGGTGCTACACAGTGATGAATACCGGAAAAAGTGTTAATTCTTCCACAATGCTCCCGTTTTTTTTTTTGGGTGGGGGGGGGTTTTTTGAAACAAGTCGTTTCGTGTTAAAATAACACCCGTGTGTTAAAACTTATAACACCACTTCTAGTCATGCTTTATATTGTGAATCACCATGGGTGCTTAAATTTAACACACATGTTTTTTTTTTTACCAGTGCAACTGTCGCGATAGAGCCGAGGGTCCTATTGTGTTGAATATTCAAAAGGGGTCGGGTAAACCGAATCGGAATTTAACAAAAGCCGATTGACCGATAACGCGTAATTATTTTTATAACGGCGAGTTTGTCGATACTATTGATTATCGAGCAAGGATCCTATTGAGCCGATTGTCTGAAGCCATGTTTCTGAAACGTTGGGACGCTAAGTAAAATTTAACTGCGTGATTTGGGTGTTCGCATGGAAAATGCATGTTATAGTGGTTATAATCAAATCTGGTCTCCAATTGGTGTATCTCGGACCCATCTTCATATTCGCGTCTATGGACCCTTGGCCTGCATGGTGCTATAGGACCTTACGCGTTATGCTGTCTTTCGAGCCCTGTTTTTGAAAATTGGTCTACCGAAGCTTTTTTGCAGATAATTAGGTTCTGTGGTCTGTGACCAATTTGAAACGGTGGTGATATGAGTGTGTTGATGTGTGATGTTTGGATTTAGTTTTGTACCATAGCGCGTGCTTTATTGAGCGAGTTAGGAGCAATTGTCTATCGCAGAACGGCGTAACATGTTCTTGGCGAGCGTTAAAGCAGTGTTAAGCAGAAAAATTGTCTCATGAAAATATCAGCTACATTGATATCTTGCCAGCTAAAAAAACTGACAATAGGTCCAAAAAGATCAAATGTTTTGATTTATGTAAAATTATTCCTATAGTTTTCAAGTTACAAGACAATTTAACTGTAGCGCCCTCTTTCTGCTGTTACGAGCGACATTCTAACGCCTTCTGCAATCGCACGGCAGAAGACATTTGAATGAATTGCCGTCATATTGGGTGATAGTTTATAGTATTTGTAACCATTTTATATATATGTTGGTTTTGGCATTTGAGAAAGCGACAGCATTTACATGAGCATAATCAAATATTCAAAATCACAGTTGAGATCAAAGAATAGTTTTATAAATGCATGTCGCAGTTCCTATGTGACTTGTAATTAATAGGTGTTAGTTTTGTTGATCAGCAACTTTTTCGTTCAATTTTGCAAAGTATTTTATTGTCACCCAGACATCAGAAAACAACACCAGCTCTACGTAATTGTTTAACGGTGAAAATTGGCGATACACGTATATTATGTCAATGAACGAAACTTAAAAAAGCGGGTATGTTATATGGAAATGCCCCGGCGCGCCCTCCGCGCGTCCGCCACGCGCCCCCCGCCCCCCCCCCCGGCCCCCTCCCTGTCCCGACATTTTACATGTTGAAGTAGCTACTGGAAAAAAGTGGATGTTTCAGATACGAGCAATAAATAAATTTAAGAAGAATATAAATTTTTAACCTTGCCACAACTATACTTTGAACTGTGACGCTTTAATTCTGCTCCACCCGGAGATCTAAAATTCCACTATCCCAATCATCTATTGTGCGCAGGCCAAAATGTCCGTTGTGGCCAGGTCTATTCGAGACTCATGTAAATAGTACGCGTGATTTGCGTGATTTCCACCACATTTGCGCACTGCACAGTGATGTCTTGATAAAATGACCTGCAATTCAACAGAATGCGTGATAACAGCACAATCGCCACTGCAGCTCTATGCATTGTCAACATGTAGCTAGGCAAACTACTAGAGGTAAATCAGAGGGTTACCATTTTATTTATGTTTCTTCAACTCTGCTCACTAAGTCGGTGATAACACCCGCCAAATTTGCATTTTGAATGCATTTTATGGGTAGTGTACGCTTAAAAAGATGGTCTAGAAATGACGGTCATCTTTTATAACACTTCGCAACCTCTGCAGCGGCTACAAGAATATATCGGTGCGTAGGTTTTGCAGACAACCAGATTTTGCACGTTATATTATGTGGCGTCTGCTACTTTTGGGCCCTGTACCGTGGCGTGAAAGATTGTGCTTTGCCTGGTCTTTAGCTGATGGGCGTAGATTTAGTACATGTGACACTTGTGGTACCATATTTTACTTGCTTTTTCAGGTGATGTCGTTATTAAACCACCCAAATTCGGCCAAAGCGTTTGGCGCGGCACTTCAATGTTTTCTCCGCCAAACGGAGTTAAGCAAATCTCCAATCTTGATGTTTTTAGCGGGCTAACAAGCCGGAATGGCAACTGCAGGCGTTAATCATAATCGCACTCACAGTTGTTCGATATATTGTTGTGGAAGTCTCCACCATGGGCAGGTTCAGTGAGTCGGTTTTATTAATACAAATTGCGTCTTTGCCATTTCGTTGAATGTGTTGAAAGGTCCCCGTCTTCCACGTTGCGTTATTGTGTGTTAGCCAGCGTGGAGTTGACCGTGACGTGGACAGTTTCACGAAAATGGTCCTTTTATCAATCGGCGAGCGTGTTCCTACTTACGTCCCTGTGTAATCGAAAGTAGGAATGAACAATGTGTAATATATACTGTTATATACGTATATATTTTTGTCTAAAATGATTAATCTAACTTATTTGTGTTGTGCATGGGACACCGCATACCGATGTTTACTTTTTCTGATTAACCATTCATTTTTTTGGTTTTTTGCAATTTCATTTATAGTCAGAAATGTTTGATTTTACTTTTATGTGAAAATGGATAAAATTGTTTATTCACAAAACTCGACCAGATATTACAATTGTTACGATTTAATTCAAATTTTACACATTTCTTTCGATGATTTTTTCTCGAAACTTTCACATTGTTTCAATGATAAATCTTTCCAGTCGATATACCTTGCCTCTTCAAAGATATTTCTTTGCAATAC
>JZLH01S0581398.1:14587-26152 GCA_001188425.1 Eucidaris tribuloides | reverse complement strand
ACACACACACACACACACACACACACACACACACACACACACACACACACACACACACACACACACACACATATATATATATACACACAAACATTGTTTCCGGGGGGGGGGTTATGTTTAAACAATGAGGAAATTTTATAAATTTTTGGAATATATCGTACAGTATTGTATTTTTTGTTTATTTTAATATATTTCTAATTAAACATATCAAATGCCATTTCTTCGTGATTAATTAACATTTATGAACGCAAAGAAAATAATAGGGATAGGGGTTGGCTTGATTGAACTTTAAAAACGTATTTGGGTTTTTTTTCGAGAACCGTTTTTGGTATTGTTGCCTCTTTAATTTTTAAACCATGATGAATGTTGTTTTCGTATGGTTTGTTCTTGTAATATGTATATTTTGTGTAGTATTTTATTAATATCGTTGTCTATATGTGGTATATTTTGTCGTGTGAACACACCGAATTTCCTTTGTTTTTAAACATTTGGACAATGAAATGAATTGAATACACATATATAAACTCCTCAAAAAAAGTTTGGAAATCTGTGTTTGATCGGTTATATCTCCCGTTTCGTAGTACTTCTCAATGCCAACTTGGTATCATCAAAAAGATTATTTAATTTTCTTTTAAACGATACCCTACTTTTTATGATTATGCCATAAGGGAAAGGGCAGTATGTTAAAATGTGGTGTAAAGCGTAAATTGAAAAGCTGCAAAATGACCAAAGTTCGGTAAATCACCCAATTGTTGCTGTTGCTAATGAGTGAGTTTTTCAATGTCTCTTTGGTTGCTATGCAGTCTAATGTGAACACTGACATGGATTGAAACAAACACCTGCACAAGTAAGCAAAGAACAACAAAAAACATTGAAACAACCAAATAAACAAACATGTATGGGCATTTAAAGAACTGGACATACAGCATTTAATCTCACAAAACTTTCACCACATTAACACAACAAAGTCATAAAAAAAAAGTAGCAGGGGCTTGATTTCCATGGATTTCCATGTATATCTTCACATGTATCTTTGATTTCATCAATGTTCATTGATTTTGATGACATGATAAGAGTTCAGTGTCGGGTGGACGACCCACGTGCCTGCACCACCGCCTGACACCGCTTCCCTGTGCTGATGAGCTTTGTGATTCTTTGCTGTGGGATGGCATTCCACTCGCAAATCAGTAATTGACGCAGACCTGCCAATGTCGTTACATTTGTGACTCTCTTCCTTGAGCCCGGCCGATTTGAACCCATAAATGTTCAATAGGGTTGAAGCCTGGGCTGTATGCAGGCTAGTCCATTCTCGTTATACCCTCTCTCTGAGAAAAATCCATGCAAATCAAGCCCTGCCACGCTTTTTATTACTTTGTGGTGAAAAGTCCGTGAGATAAATGCATTATGTCCAGTTTTTAAATGCCCATACATGTTTGTTTGTTTGTTTGGTTGGTTGGTTGGTTGTTTCATTTGTTGTTGTTACTGTTTGCTTACTTGTGCAGGTGTTTGTTTCAATCCATGTCAGTGTTCATATTAGAGTGCCTAACAAACGAAGAGACATTGGAAAACTCATTCATTAACAACAACAACAATTGGGTGACTTGCCGAACTTTGGTCATTTTGCAGCTTTTCAATTTACACTTTACACCACATTTTAAGATACTGCCCTTTCCTTGATGGCATAATCATATCAAGTAGGGTATCATATTAAAGAAAATTAAATAATCTTTCCGATGACATCAAGTTTGCAATAAGAAGTACTACAAAACGGGAGATATAACCGATCAAACTCAGATTTCCAAACTTTTTTTGAGGAGTTTACATGGGAATACAAGGGTGTTCATATTCCCCCAGATCACACATACACAAAGTATCCAGCAGATTTGGAATCAGATATAAGCTGGTATTTCACATATGTGTAATGTCAGTATACCATTATGTTGTCATGGTAACAATCTCCAAACCGAGGATCAAGAGAAAATTGTTTTAAGTTGTTTTAAAATGTCACTGACATTAGAAGAAAAAAAACAACCGAAAAAGTTGTCACCTTCGACTGGAACCTGTTGCACGACCAAATCAAGTCAGATGGGAACCAGTTCCACGGACAAAAGGGATGAGCCTTTCGTTAAAAGCTCCTCCGTTATGCCCATGTGTGCAGAGGTATGTAAGTACAGATGCATTAAAGGTAAATGACATGATTGGGGATAGTCCTCAGCTTGGGGGGAAAATCTCTTGAATCAAGCAAATTATGCAAGGATTCTAGTGTGAAAAATTTTTAGTCAAAAGTTGGTTTATTTTAAAATAATTTCCACCAATATGTCCTGTAACAGACAAAATTGTAGCGTAGCTTTCTATAGGGTTTAATACTCTCGAGCCTCGAGAGACTTAAACTGCTGGCCAGTGCATACTTGATTTTCCTTCAGTAAACACACTCAAGACAAATCCTTCCAACCAGGAGATCCACTCCACCTGGTGTATATTTGGTATATCTTTCCACCAGCTTGGTTCTAAAGGCATTGTGTAGTTCTCCCAATCATGTCACTGATTGTATACTAACTACGGGGAATTTAAACTTATTCACGTCGGTCATGTTTTCGGCAAAAGTGCATATGCATGTCTCACAGCGCATACTAAAATATTAAGAAAAATCCAGCTTGAAGTTTCGTATTTTATACGACTGTAAATTTCATGCTCAAAATTCATTTTCTTCCAGAATTCAGTTTACATTTTATATTTGATTCCTGATATTGTCTTTGTCTTGAACTATGAAGAAAACGAAATCATTTAAAAAAAGCAAATTATGCACATACACCTTTTTGCTTCTGAAGTTAGAAAAAATAAAGACTTTTGAAACTTGGCTGACAAAAAGTTCTGCCTTGAAATCCCCAAAACAAAAACTATGCGTATTTTCACGCATACGCTCTTTTTGGCGTATACGTGCGTGTACAGAGAACATGGTAATGCATAACTCTAGTAGACTGGCAAGTTGCTTACACGTATGAGGTGGAATACTTGATCACTCGAACAAAGTAGAAAGCATCCTCAGCAATATACTTTAAATTCGGACTTTGGATTTTTCTGCAAAATACAATGAAATACAATTTAAAAAGACAAGAGTTAGATATTATTTCAGAGGCAAACTTTGGTTGGAAAATTTAGGTCTTACATTTTCCTTTGACTTTTGCTGTTGGGAATTTATAGAATGATGTCCAACTCTTACTTGGGGGAAACCCCATAGACAGACAGTCCTACAGACCGAAGTTCCACTGCACTCATTATTGAAAAAGGTCTGGTAAACCAATTACTGCAAAGAGTCGATAGTCCGAGGGTCCGATAGACCGATTATCGAAAGGATCGATAGACAGATTGTTTACATAGTGTATGGACCCCTTTTGTTAATCGGACTATCGGAAATACCAATCGTCCAAATGAACCCTCTCTATCAAATCCTTTTCGATAATCGTTCTATCGGACCCTTGTTATATGGGACTGTAGCGCTCGCATTCTTCTCTGTAACTTACATATGGGTGACGACGGACAGATCGTAGAACGTGTGCGTTGATAAGTACGTCACTCTTATATTTGACAGGTCACTAGAAAATCAAACACAATATCCAGAGAGTGATTGGTATTGCATGTGTGCACGTTATCATTATTTTAAATCAAAACCACAGTTTCATATTGACCACAGATTAAAATATCTGAGCTACATAATTCTCCATGCTCTATAAGTGTCCTTGATAAGGTCTAAAATGTAGCCCTGAAAAAGTTGTACTGTCAAGTTATAATTTAGTGCTTCTTCTTCTTCTTGTGTTCTTCTTTCTGCTTCTTCTTCTTTTTCTTCTTCTTCTTCTTCTTCTTCTTCTCCTCCTTTTTTGTAATCCCCTTACTTTTCTTGATTTTTCATTCTTCCTTGTTCCTTCTTTTCCTCCTCCCACTTCTCCATTTTGTCTGTTACTGTTAGTTTCAGAGGGTTTTTATTCAACCTATTGTGCCATTTCTTAGGTTTCCTCATTTCAGTTTAAAAATATTAAGACAAAATATGCGAGAAGCTTTGAAACTTTATGAAATGAAGAATAACTTACTACTGCCATCCTGAGCATTTATAAAAAGCATATGGTTCAATCGTGACGAGGGGGTTATTATGAATATCCAGGTACCTCGGGGAGAGTAGAAACAAATCTGCAAACTTTAAAGACACAATTTAAAATGACCATAAAAATATGAGCTGCATAATCCACCATGCTCTGAGTGTCATTGATAAATAGATAGAGGTTTACAAATTATTACCTGATTGTCCTTCAAAATGATTATATATTGCTCTAAAAATTTAAAAAATTTATAAGTACCCAGTTTGACCCATTGCTTCTGTTTATTTTCTCCCATAGAGTACTATGTTATAAATCTACACTACTCTGTACTCCAGCGGAGTAATTAATCACATGTGATGTTCATCTATGCACACCTGGCCAGTGGTAGTATAACCTTTAGTGCTGATTGTGAAAGCGCCCTAAGACATGAATCTACGTTTCTTTATTGCTGATAGTGAAAGCTTCCAAAGACGTAAACCTAGGTACCATTAGCGATTAGTGATGATTATGACAACGCTTTAAAACTTGGATCTACGTTCCTTTATTGCTGATAGTGAAAGCACCTGGATTTAGGTTCCTTTATTGCTGATGGTTAAAGCGCCCTATTGAAGACTTAGATCTACGATCCTTTAGTGCTGATCGTGACAGCGCTTTAAAGCCACTGGCTAACATTTACCTCAGTTTAAAAAAATGTGAGCTACATAATCATCCACGATCCAAGTGTCTTTGATAAGGTCTAAAAACGAAGCCCTGATAAAATTGTATTTCAAAATGATGATTTAGTGCTTTAAAAAGCAAAAATCTACAAGCATTCAAATTGACCAGATTTACCTGCCCATTTCCTCCCATAGACTTATTGTGTGCAGATCTAGGTTATTTTATTATCCACCGGAGTATAAATTGTTTATTTATGCAAACCTTGCCACCGGCAGCATAGCTTTCCAAACTTTTGTATTCTAGGATGCTTATTTGTCTATCTAAGCAGCATTATGTAGCTCAGATTTCAAAGTTTGACTTTTTTAATTGCAGCTTAACCATGTTCACTTGTGTCTTGACTTTAATCCTTATTGTTTTTCGTTTACTTTGATTTGCTTACGTGAGATAAAAGGGTAAAAGGGTGTATTGAAAGCTGTTATAAAGAAAAATGAATTTCAAGTTCAAATGTGTGAGCTATTTGATTGACAAGTATACCCTCTATAATACTGATAAAATGCAAAAAAAATAGATCAGTTCGACTGCGCGCAGTCAAAGGGTATGCCTCCGCAGTCCGCACTCCCATCCAACTGATGTAATCTGAAAAGCTTCAAGTTACCATGGTAGCAAGACCAATCAGATGAATAAGCCCATGTGACCTTTGACCAAGTAACATTCAAATCTAATAAGCAGTTCTTAAATTATTGTGACAATGAGCTCAATTCGGACATGAGGCCTTGTGACCTTTGCCCACTGACCTTTCAGCTCCAAGATCTGATCACTTTATTGGTGCCTTATGATACATACTTCACCAAAGTTACATCAAAATCCAACCAGCCGTTCTCAAGTTATTGCGGTACCGAGCCCAAATCAGACATATTTTAGGCCCGGTGACCTTTGACCTTTGACCTTTCAGCTCCAAAATCTATTCACTTCATTGGTGCCTCATAATACATACTTGGTCTTAGTTATATCAAAATTCGATTAGTGGTTCTTAAGTTATCGCAGTAACGAGCCCAAATCAAATATATTTTAGGCCCGCCGACGTTTGACCTTTGACCTTTCAGCTCCAAAGTCTAATCTTCATTGGTGCCTCATACTACATACTTCACCCAAGTTACATGAACATCCGACCGGCCGTTCTCAAGTTATCGCGGTAACGAGCCCAAATCAAACATATTTTAAGCCCGGTGACCTTTGACCTTTCAGCTCCAAAATCTAATCAGTCCATTGGTGTCTCAAAGTACACACTTGGTCCTAGTTACATCAAACTCCAATTAGGGGTTATTAAGTTATTGTGGTAACGAGAACCCGTAAAGGACGGACGGACGTACGGATGGACAACCCGAAAACCTGATAAAGAAGAAAATATAATTGACCACTTAATAATAATAATAATAATAATAATATCGAACATTTATAAAGCGCCTTTTCATATTGTCTCAAAGCACTTTGTGCATATTTGGTTATTTTGTTTTAAGATAATAGCGATCTTTTGTGTAGATAGACTGTTTTACTATCAAATGATTCAACCTGTTCAAATTTGATATGAAGCGCCAGGTTACGTGTAATTCTTATAGGATGCCATCAATAGGACACATCATTACCGCTTTACCGTTTGAAAAGCTGAAATGCACTGCTTTGCAAAATTGCCTATAAAAATGAAAACAACTGAGAAAAAATTGGCGATCTAAGTGTTGCATTGCTTAGAAAAGAACATGTTATCAGATGAAAGGAAATTAGTAATTTTATTGATTAATTGATTGAATGATTGATTGATTGATTGATTGATTGATTGATTGATCGATTGATTGATTGATTAATTGATTGATTGATTGACTGATTTATTTATTTATTTATTTATTTATTTATTTATTTATTTATTCATTTATTTATTGGATAATAAGATAAATTCAGGGTTTTTTGTTACCGTGTCATCGCGTTTTGAACTACTAGTAGTTGATTACTTACGGGAAATGAGAATTGTTAAAGGCGTATGCTTCAATCGTACTGACTTGATTGAGTGAAATCCAACTGCAAGAAAGGTACAACGAAAAAAAAATATCATTATAACCCAATTAATAAACCTGTGTTTATTTGATAACGTGTCCATAACGTGTTTTAGAGCTATAAAACAAACTACTCGGTATTTTCAATGTCTATGAGCTTGTCGTTCTATCTATAGTGATTCAACATAAAGAAGTAGGATGCGAAGTAATTTCTGTAATTTTTATTTATCTTTTTGGCATTATCTCTTCCCCGAAGAAAATTCATTCGCAACGCTGATTTTAATAGAATTGTTCATACGTTTTACATGAAATTGATACAATTACAACGTGTAAAAATATATTACATGAATATATAAATATATTGCTTGTTTTGCTGTGTTAATGGTAAATGGCATGATTAGGGGTATTATTATTATTATTATTATTTTTAGGCCTATTATTATTATGGTTTATTAAAACTTCATGCATGGTAATATTACAATTTAAATGTAGTCCTCAACTTGAGTGAAACTATTCTAAGATCAAGTAAACAGTGCAATGATTCTACTGTGAAAATTGTGTAGTCAAAAGTTGCCTAATTTTATCATGACTACCATCAGTACATGTCTTGTGACTGACAAATCTGTTGTGTAACTTCATATTGGATGTATTTCTATCGGGGCTCAAGTGAAACGAAATGCCGGTATGTTCAAGCCTGCTTTGGCTTATGTACACAAATTCAAGACAAATCCTTCAAGCCAGGCGATTCACTATAGCTGGTGAATCCACCGTTATATCTTTCAACCAGTTTTGTTTGTGAGGCATTTTTTTTATATCTCCCAATTGTGTGACTGCTCTTAAACTTACGTGATTAAACAGCTGAATTCATAGAATGTGTCACGTTTGACAATGCCGATTCGATTGCCGTAAAAGGCCCTGGAATACAAAGAAACAATAACATAGGGTGAGACTTGACAATATGTTGTTAATCGCGATTGGAAAAGGGAAACCGTATAGACCGAGGGTCCTACAGACTAGAAGTCTGATTTTCCATCAACGGTGCACTGCAAAAACTGGGGTGTTAAATTTAACACCAAGGGTGCTACACAGTATGAATACCGGAAAAGTGTTAATTCTTCAATGCTCTTGGTGTTTGAAACAAGTCGTTTGGTGTTAAAATAACACCCGTGGTGTTAAAATTATACACCACTTCTAGTATCTATATTGTGCAACACCATGGGTGTTAAATTTAACACCATGTTTTTTTTTTACAGTGCAACTGTCCGATAGACCGAGGGTCCTATTGGTTGAATATCAAAAAGGGGTCCGGTAAACCGAATCGGAATTTAAAAAGGCCCGATTGACCGATAACGGTAATTATTTTTATAAACCGAGTGGTCGATATATTGATTATCGAAAAGGATCCTATTGACCGATTGTCTGAAGGCCATGTTTCTGAACACGTTGGAGACTAAGTACAAATTAACTCGTGTTGGTTTCCATGGAAAATGCATGTTATAGTGAAATCAAATCGTCTCCAATTGGTGTATCGGACCCATTTCATATTCGGTCTATCGGACCCTTGGCCTGCATGGTCTATAGGACCCTTACCGTTAATCTGTCTATCGAGCCCTTTTTGAAAATTGGTCTACCGAACCTTTTTTCGATAATAGGTCTGTCGGTCTGTGACCAATTTGAAAGGTGGTGAATGAGTGTGTTGATGTGGATGTTGGATTAGTTTGTACCATAGACGATGCTTTATTGCAGGAGTTAGACCATTGTCCTATCGGCAGAAGGCGTAACATGTTCTGCGAGCAGAAGAGTGTTAAGCAGAAAAATTGTCTCATGAAAATATCAGCTAATTGATACTTGCACTAAAAAAAACTGACAAAAGGTCCAAAAAAGATCAAAATGTTTTGATTTTATGTAAAAATTATCCTATAGTTTTCAAGTTACAGACAATTTACTGTTAGCGCCCCTCTGCTTAGAGCACATTCTAACGCCCTTCTGCAATCGACACGGCGAGACATTTGAATGAATTGCCGTCTATGGTGATAGTTATATATTTGTAACCATTTTATATATATGTTGTTTTGGCATTTGAGAAAGAGACAGCATTTACATGAGCAATAATCAAATATTCAAATCACAAGTTGAGATCAAAGAATAGTTTTATAAATGCATGTGCAGTCATGTGAATTTAATTAAATAAGGTGTAGTTTTGGTTGATCAGACAACTTTTTCGTCAATCTTTCGCAAAGTATTTTATTGTCACCCCAGACATCAGAAAACAACACCAGCTCTACGTAAATTGTTAACAGTGAAAAATTGCGATACCTATATTATGTCAAATGAACGAAACTTAAAAAGCGGTATGTTCATATGGAAATGCCCCCTCCCCCTGCCCCCGACATTTTACATGTTGAGTAGCTACTGAAAAAATGGATGAGTTTCAGAACGAGCAATAAATAAAATAAAGAAGAATATAATTTTTAACCTTTGCCACAACTATACTTGAACTGTGACCTTTAATCTGCCTCCACCCGGAGATCTAAATTCCACTATCCCAATCATCATTGTGCCAGGCCCAAAATGTCCCGTGTGCCAGGTCTATTCAGAGATCATGTAATAAGTACGCGTGATTTGCGTGATTTCCACCACATTTGCACTGCACAGGATGTCTGATAAAATGACACTGGCAATTCAACAGATGCGTGATAACAGCACAACGCCACTGCAGCTCATGCATGTCAACATGTACTAGGCAAACAAAGGGTTAATCAGGGTTACCATTTTATTTTGTTTCTCAACCTGCCAAAGTCGGTGAAACACCGCCAAATTTGCATTTAATGCATTTTATGGGTAGTGTACGTTAAAAAATGGTTAGAAATGACGTCATCATTTTATAACACCTTCGCAACCTCTGCAGCGGCTACAAGAATATCGGTGCCGTGGTTTTAGCACAACCAGATTTTGCACGTTAATATTATGTGCGTCTCTACTTTTGGGCCCTGTACCGTGGCGTGAAAGATTTTTTGCCGCTGATGGGCGTAGATTTCAGTACATGTGACACTTGTGGTACCTATTTTACTGCTTTTTTCAGGTATGTCGTTATAAACCACCCAAATTCCGCCAAAAGCCGTTTGGCGGGCACTTCAATGTTTTCCCGCCAAACGGAGTTAACAAATCTCCAAATTTGATGTTTTTAGCGGGCAACAAGCCGAAATGGCAACTCAGGGGTTAATCATAAATCGCACTCACAGTTGTTCGATGTATTTGTTGTGGAAGTCTCCACCCATGGGCAGGTCAGTGAGTCGGTTATAATACAAATTGAGTCTTTCCATTCTCTTAATGTGTTTGAAAGTCCCGTCTTCCACGTGCGTTATGTAGTTGAAGCCAGCGTGGAGTTGAACCGTGAGTGGACAGTCACGAAAATGGTCCTTTATCAATCGGCCGAGCCTGTTCCTACTTACGTCCCTGTGTAATCGAAAAGTAGAATAACAAGTGTAATATATATGTATATCTATATATTTTTGTCTAAATGTTAACTCTAATTATTGTGTTGCATGACACGCATACCGATGTTACTTTTTCTGATTAACCATTCATTTTTTTTTTTTGCAATTTCATTTATATCAGAAATGTTGATTTTACTTTTATGTGAAAATATAAAATTGTTTATTCACAAAAACTCGCAAATATTACAATTGTTACGATTTAATTCAAATTTACACATTTCTCGTGATTTTTCTCCAAAACTTTCACAATTGTGTTCAAATGATAAATCTTCCAGTCGAATACCTTGCCTCTTCAAATATTTCTTTGCAATACGGCAAAATTATCTGTTTTATGCATATTGTGATTTTTATTTCAATTGGCGTCCTTTACTTCAATGTATTCATGTGTGTATATATTCGTATTTTGGATTGTGTTTATATATCACTTCTTTTTATTTTTGTTTTATTTTAGGACTAAACAAATTAAATTGAATTGAATAATTGAAAACCTATATGATAATTAGAGTTTGACTCTGGTATTGGACGTCTATCATATTATATTCCTACGGTAGACTACGATACGTTAAAATGATATTTTGCCTTCCCATTAACTGTGTTGTACTATAAATTTACAATCTATAGATGTTATTTGCCTTTGAAGGTGAAAGGAATGGTTTATAGGAGTTGCATCAGATCGGCGATGTTTTATGGAGTGAGATAGTATTTGAGTGAAAATGAGATGGGGATTCCGAGAAGGACTGAGAGAGCAATGGTGAGAGCGATGTGTGGTGTGAAGCTGTTCGACAGGGAAAAGACTGCAGATTTAATTCAGATGCTGAGTTTGGTCGAAGCGGTGGATCAGATGACAAAGGTGTATGGAGTAAGTTGGTATTGTGTCCAGGAGGGTTGCTGATCTTTTTTTTAAAGGCGTTTGTGTTTCAGGTGGATGGCAGAAGCACGTGATGGAGGAGAGTAAAAGGGATGGGTTGGAGGAGAAGGATGTGCCAAACCGGGCGAATTGTAGGGCGTGGGTAAGGGCTATAGATGTCAGAGTGACACGAGTCCGGCCACCCCCGTAATGGGGACAAAACCGGTTATAAACATCTGGATTTCTACTACTACTACTACTACTACTACTACTACTACTACTACTACTACTTCTACTACTACTACTACTACTACTACTACTAGATTATTAGATTAGTGTGCTAGATTCTCACATTGTACAATTCAGACTAGCAACAGCTGCGATATACTGTTTATTTTTGTAAAAAACCCTATTAAAATTTTTTAAAA
>JZLH01S0581387.1:1038-11317 GCA_001188425.1 Eucidaris tribuloides | reverse complement strand
TGGTCGTTGTCTGGAGATGTCCACGGTGGAACTGCCGGGAACGTCCAAGATGGATACCTGTCATAGACTATTGTACTAGCCGTTTTTTTTTTTTACTCGGGGGGGGGGGGGGTTTCAAAATGACCTCCCCGAGCAAATTTCACGACCATTACGCTGCGCAAATTTGTGACCTCATCGCTAGCTGACATTTTACTTTGAAGTTTTGCCATCTTTTGAGATCATTTTCACGAAATCAGACATACTGTTACGACACTGTGCGATATATGCATGCCAGCCTCAAAACTGCTCAAAAAATGCGATTTTGTGTACAAATCAATGCAAATTGAGTTTTATTCACTTAATTCATAAATTTAAAATATTTAAATTTTTATTGTCTGCAATCATTTTATTCTAGCATAATTATGCTTCAAAAAGTATCTGTGTGAAAAATTTTGCCGAAATAAACAACTCAAACAAAAGGTCGAACAAATTTAAGAATTGAATTCACAAACAAAATGATACAGAAGAAAGTAATTCAAATTTGTCAATTTTTTGCTAATGAAAGTTAGAAATGCCAGAAAGAATATTTTTACCTAAAATTTGCATTCTACTAGCTTTTTGAAAGACAGTTAATTAAAAACCAAAATGTAATTTTCTGCATAAATTTGCATCATTGATTATAATGTATAAAAGCAGTAAATTCATATTTGTGGAAATATAGTTCAGTACACCTAAATATACAAGTTCAGTCTTGTAGTCTACATCTGGCACTATGCTCATGCAAATTTCCAAACCGATTGCGCGATCTGAGGCCGATATCTGACGGGGGGGGGTCAAATTCTTCCCAACTTCTACCCCACCCCTCTCCATAAAACCTGGTTTAAAATAACCCAGTTAAAATAGGGTTAAAGGAAGATGGAACTCGCAGGTAAACTGAAATTATTATAATGCAATATTTTGTGATCTTATTTTTACATGTTTTTATAGCCAGGAATAACAAGTCATGAAACAACCAGCCACACAAACACTTGAAATGGTGATATTTCAGTTCTTTCTCTTTCCCATACTCATCTTCAATTTTGGGGGGTAATTTCTCACCCACCAATCAGAACGTGCATGGCTTGGGCCTCGACCCAACGTGACTAAACGTTAAATGTGTATCACTTTGAATTACTTAGAGAAAGGATCCAAACTTATGTCTGGAAGTCAGACTAGATTAAGTGCATGAGCCAAGTCACATTCTTAGAGAATTATTATGATGCTTCAAATTTTAAATGTGTATCACTATGTAATACTTTGAAAAGGAATCTAAACTGGCTCCTGAATTGCGCACTTGTTTGAATGCAATTCGATCAACTCACGTTCTTATTACACAATTTGAAACGGCTGTTAAAAATCTTTATAGCAAACGCTGTTTCTATGTGAACTGATCGTATTGTTAAAAACTTTAAACTGTTTAAAGTTTTAAAGCACAATGTTAATTTTTAATATTTATTGTTCAAGAAATTGATAACATGCTGTTTCTAATTTGTGAAACATTTTAACACATTTAAACAATTCCTAATCAGTTTCAATGATAGTAAAAAGCTTTGTATAAATTTTTCTAACTATCAGCCGTTTTTACTGTGTAGTAGTGTTAGGGATGATGTTTCAATACATAGTCAAATTTAAAAAGTGTTTCAATTTGTGATTATCACTTTTGATGAAATATCCAAAATTATGTCTGGAAGTCTAACTTGTATTACTGCATGTCAAGCCACTTTTCCTATTGTACTGTTTTATGATGTTGATACAAACACTTTGTATGTATTTTGTAAAGGAATACAAAATATGTCTGGAATTGACATTTTTTGATGTGAAGCACATTATTCACTGTTATCTTCTTATAGAATTGCTTAAGATGGCTTCATACAAATGATTTGTTGAACGAGTTGATTATTCGACAGAAGGATCAAATTTATGTCTGGAATTCAGACTAGTTTAGATGCATGTGTAATCACGTTGTTATAGTGATATTTGCTCATTAAAAAATTCATTTTAAATTGTATCATTTTTGTATACTAGTCATTACTTTGAAGGATCGCAAAAATATGTTGGAAGTCAGACAATTTTCAAACATTAATACGTTCATATTCTATATGGCATGTGATGTTCATACAAAATGAATTTTGAATGTGATCACTAATGGTATTATATTACTTGTGCGAAGAAGGATCCAAATTAAAAGTCAAATCTTGTTTTATTCATGCATTAGGTTATTCTTATAGTTTGTTATTGATGCTTTATACAAACTGAACAAGGCTGTGCATTCATCCTCTTCATTAAAGGGATATAAGACAACCCATAAGTTCCTAGTCGCTCCCTTATAATATGAATCCCTTATTATTATTCTGTTTCTCTTCTTTTTTTTTGTACCTTATGTAGTTGATGAATTTAGAGTGAAAGAGATACATCATGCATGACATAGTATCTTTGAAATTTGAATAAAATTTTGATGTTCAAGAAATGGCAACAAGTTCTGTTCTAGAGTGCTTTATTGTACCAGTGTTTTTGTAACAACAAACTCAGTGTTGATTACTCAACACTCGGGAGATATAGTGTTCATAACACCTTGAAGTGATTAGAACACAAAACATAAGTGTGCAAATTAAACACCACAAGAGTGTCAATTATTCAACACCCTTTAGTGTTAAAATAGTTAACACAAGAACGGTGTGAATAACACCAGTTGGTGCGGTCTCTCTCAGGACACCACATGAGTGTATAAATCAACACTCGCGGTGTTACTTTTACACCATTTGAGTGTCGTGTTAATCAACACCTTATAGGTGTTAAAAAAATTGAACACAAGCCTGGTGTTAATCAACACCAGCTGTGGTGCGGTCCTCTCAGACACACATCGGTGCTTAAATCAACACTCGCAGTGTTACTTTCTACACCATTTTGAGTGTCATTTAATCAACACCTTCTGTTGGTGTTAAAAACTTGACACCAAAGCCTGGTGTTAATCAACACCAGCTGGTGCGGTCCTCTCAGAACACCGCGTCCGGTGTTAAAATCAAACACTTATATGTTTACTTTCACACGACTGTTTTTGGCAGTGTATACAGTGTAGTTCCACTCTGTATGTGTCAGTATTAACTGAATTTACCGTGTAATAGCACGGTTCGACGATTGCCGGTGTATCTTCCAAGCCAGGGAAATGTTCCCTCACGTACTCGCTAGTTAGTTTGATCCCAGTCTGACAAAGATGAAGATTGGAATCTCTCTCATCTGGATCTACGTTCCCAGCTCCATGGTAGTTTTTAATCTACGATTTAAAATGGAACCTGATAAATGAGATTTGTTTGGATACATTATTTTACAATTGTCTTATAGCAGAGGCGTCGATCCATGTTTTGGATGGGGGGGGGGGCAAAAGTGTAAAAAATGTCAAAAATTTTCGGCACGGTCTGCGCGCCACTTGTCATACAGAATTGGCAATTTTGTATGTTTAGCACCATTCTTATGCCATGTTTGATGGTTTTTATAGTGCTTTCCAATGCCTTTTAACACATACATTTGCATTGCATATTCTGAATTTTTCAAGTTGTCAAAATTATTGGGGGGGGGGAGCAAATCGATATGTTTGTCCCACAATATTTTCATTGGGGGCCATCCCCCCGCCCCTGCCCCCCAGGATCGACGCCTCTGGAATTACCAAGTCCGTAGACTGGGAACGATTTGGGGCCGAGTTGTTCCCGCTGTAACCAGCGTGCTGGTTACTGCTCATGGTACATGTAGTAAAAAAAGAATCGTCAGATCTCACTGGCGGGGGGGAGGGGGTGATTTTAACGGTGCAAAACTATTTAAACAGAGAGACAGACAGGGGTAAGAGGAGGAAGAGAGAGGGGAAGGGAAAGAAATGTCTTTGGCTACCAAACAATGCCTTTTTACGGTACATATCAATGCGATTATCGAAAAAAAAATTCCAGGAATAGTTGATACCACCCTAAACACCTTGAATCACCGGATCCTGATCTTTACGAGTTTGTAACTGCCATCAGTCGTAAATTATAACACTGAATAGAAGCAAGGGCAGAATTAAGAAATTTTGGGTAATACCTACTTTCAACATCCCTGGGTATTCAAAGGTGGGTACCCCCGAGAACACGATGCCTGTGTCATCCACCTCATTAAACACGGGGAAGTCCCGATATGTCCCAGGTACCTTCTCCTTCCAGAACATGTGACTGGTTTGCGTTACCTGGGAGGAAGATTCCCACTGTTACCACCACTTCTATAATAACCGTCACTATTACCATACACAGGCCCATCAAATATACACCACCATCGCCGTTCACAAACCACCACACACCACCACACACCACCACCCCACCTACCACTACCACGCACTTCATTACCACAACAACCACCCACACTCCACCACATCATACACAATCATCAGCCAAACGACGACCACACCATTACCACATCATTCACCTCCACCACCTGCACCACCTCTACAGCACCCCACCACCAACCACCACCTCCACCTTCACATCCTCACACATCCCACACCACCACCACCTCCACCTTCACTCCACCTTACCACCAACCACCACCAGCCACTCACATCCTCCACTTCACATCTCGAGCAGTCCCACACCACCACACCACCACGCACCCGCGTCACCATCCACCTTCACATCATCACACACCACACTACCACCACCACCACCACCACCCACCACACACCACACACCACCTCCACCCTCGCATCACCAGCCGACACCACACCACCACCACCACCACCACACGCACCACCAATCCGCCTATCTCCACCTCAACTGAATTTGAATTTGAATTTAAATAAAGGAGTGGAGGTGGCGCACTAATGATCAGGGGGTAATGTGTGAAGTCGTGTGAGCCATCATTTACGCATCGATACGAGGCAATAAACGGCACCTTAAAGCCCAAGTTTAGTTTTGGTCGATGAGACAATTTTTTTGTCGACCTTTCACAAAGTATTCTTTTGTCACCCAGACATCAGAAAACATCTACTGAAAACCGATTTAAGTGACAAACTATGACGTTTAAATTAAAGGAGAGCATCTAGCGGTATGTACGTTACCTATGAGAAATCTCGGGGTCCCCCCCCCCCGAGATTTTACATTTTTAGGTAATGTGAAAGTTTCAGAGCGAGCAATTTTCAGGGGATTGATAGATCATAAAGGTGTATCTAAAAAAACATAATTGGAATGAATTTCATTATTTTACCATTTACCGAAACTAAACTGTGGCTTTAAGCCTTTATGTTTATATGTTTTTCTTTTTTTTCTTCAAATTTTCTGTCGACCACTCTAAGGTTTCTCTCCAGTCATTTATCATTACACAGCATAGAAGCACCGGACTAAAATTAACAGTTTACCTTCAGTGGTGGTTCCAGTCCCAGCGGGGTAAGCACCTTTGACGCCCATGGACCTGGTGTTAACACCACACTACGAGCCTCGTACTCTCCTCGGTTGGTCCTCACCGTTACCATGGTACCCGGGATGATCTCCAACATCTTTTCTTCATCATGGAGGATCCCACCTCGTCTTACAAACTCATCCTAAGGATGCAATCAAGACCTATGCTCTTTAATGTCGCTCACCAATTGAAGTTTTATTGGGTTATTCGTACGCTTCTTTTGACATGAATGGCGGGTTTGTGTGACAGACAGGGTTGAAAGATAATCGGTATGCATCACATTTGCTTAAACAAATACATTGTCTTTTAAATATTATGTTACAGACATATTTTAAAGGTGGCACAACACGAAACGTATTGAACACGTTACGAATTACATACAAGAATAAGAAGGCCAACAAGGTACGAAAACAAACAAAACTCATGACATCTAAGAAACAGCTAAAGAAAAGAAATGGAAGTGGGCAGGTCACACAAGCAGAAGAGCAGACAACAAATGGTCATCAGCAGTAACAGCTTGGAGACCTATGACAGGGGACAGAAACAGAGGCAGACAAAGCAAAAGATGGAGGGACAAGCTGGACAGTTACTGGGGAACAGCAAATTGGTTCTACAAAGCTAGAGATATACAGGGTGGCCCAGAAAGAATGCTACGAGTATGATCGCTAATTTCTTCAACATTATCGGCAAAATGTCATTAATTTTTATTTCGTTAGTTAGAACATTCTTTTTCCAATAAAATGATACCAAAATCATTGATTTTGAGTGAGGCGTTTTGATTCTAGGCCATTTTTCGGAGGCAATGCAATTTCCCAAATTTGCCAATTTTTCAACAGCGGCGGTCATCGGAACGCCAGATATTCTGGCATCTCAGCTAACCATACCGGACAAACCGCAATGACAACAGGGCTTGGAATGCCATCGCTTTCATAATATAAGGAAGACGATGCCAGCTATGTCTCCATTGTCATGATTGTCATTGCGGTTTGTCCGGTATGGTTAGCTGAGACGCCAGAATATCTGGCGTTCCGATGACCGCCGCCGTTGAAAATTTGGCAAATTTGAGAAATTGCATTGCCTCCTAAAAATGGCCCTAGAATAAAAACGCCTTACTCAAAATCAATGATCTTGGTATCATTTTATTGGAAAAAGAATGTTCTAAGCAACGAAATAAAAATTAATGACATTTTACCGATAATGTCGAAGAAATTAGCGATTATACTCGTAGCATTCTTTCTGGGCCACGCTGTATAGAGAATTATGGCGCAAACATACTGAGGCCTTCGTTCAGCAGTGAACAGAAAACGGCTGATGATGATATATTAAAGACATTTGGGTACTGTAGCATAATTATATCATTTTCTATATTTAGTGCCAAAATGTAAAAATCATTTCGAGACAAATGTTCTGTACTACCTGAAAGCAACGGAGAGCATTTTTGGCCAACAAAAATCCCGCTCGTTTGTACAAGTGACACTTCGAATGTTCAGAGTGGATAAAATCCGGATAGCGTTGTTTTCTCTCGTCGCTGGTCAATATCTCTGACAGGTATCCCGACTTCTTCTCGACTTGTAGATGACAGGAATAGTAACGGGAATTAGGTTGACTTGTAATTATCAGCATTCCAGTTTCTCTGCAGTAGATTGATAAAAAGACAATTAATTTATCAAGAAGAAAACCTATCTGTATTAATTACGTTCTTTGACGATTACCAAGACGTTATAGCTGGGTACAATTTAATGTTAATTTTGCTAAACAAGGGACGGATTTTTAGAAACGGGAGGGCATAAACAGGGTTTTTTAGGTGCCAATGAATGGGGAATATGCTAAATACGTACTCGTAAAATATACAAGATTTTGAATATTGATGCAAATATTTTATGTGAGGGCCTTTTCCGTTTAACCTTAGACAGACTGACAGAGTATATACGCCACGAGCAGTGGCAGGAGTTGAGGTTGAAGTTGCAAATCAAAAGTAAGTATGTTAATTAATGTCATGGCTTTATCAAATAGATAAGTATATAAAATGAAGTTACTGATATTATTTTTTATAAGTTAAGTGAGCGGGTCTTTACCTGAATATTTCTGTCTCCGTTTCGTTCTCCAATACTTCCCATAACGGGTAAGCTTCTTCTAGCAATCGTTGATGATGCTCAATTTGGTCGGCATAGCAACTGATTCGGCTTCCTCCATGCGAACTTCCTCGTGAATGTGGAAGCCCAAACTAAATCAAAGGAGAAGAAGATGAAGATAGAGGAGGAAGAGAAGGAGAAAGAGAGGGAGGAGGAGAAGGAGGAGGACGAGGAGAAGGGAAGAGGAGGTAGTTAACAAAATACATGAAGTAGACAAAGATGGAAAAGGGTAAGTGATGAGATTTTATCATATACTACTACTACTACTACTACTACTACTACTACTACTACTACTACTAACTACTACTTCTACTTCTACTAACGTCTTTAATACACAGGTTAGCCACTTCAGTCAAATACACTACTCTAGCTGCATGGCATAAATGAAACTATCACCCTTCCCAATATAATAAATAATATAGTCACTTTAAGTCCATAGTCCATATACCCCTTTAAATATTAAAGGTAAATGACATGATTGGGGGTAGTCCTCAACTTGGGCTGAAACTATTCTACAATCAAGTAAACTATACAAGGATTCTCCTGTGAAAATCTCGTAGTCAAATGTTGACTCATTCTAAAATAATTTATGTCAATATCCCTCGTGAGAGGCAAACCTGTTGTGTAGCTCTCTATGGCTTCTTTATCTATCGGGGCCCGATAAAATTAAAATACTACTATGGTCATGCTTGATTCTCCTTAAGTAAACAAATTAGAGACAAATCCTTCCAGCTGGGAGATCTACTCCAGCTGGTGTATAGTTGGTATATATTTCAACTGATTTGGTTCTTGAGGCATTTTCAAATGTTCGAAATCATGTCACTATAGCTTTAATGCAGTTTTCTTGATAGGCCTAATTTAATGCATCTCACAGATGGGATAATCTACAAAATGATTTTGTCTAATTTATCGGACAAAAGTGCGGAACAAATCTGATCTAGCGGCTGATAATCGGAAGTTAGAAAAACATAAATAAAAAGAAAGGTGGAAGTTTGGCCAACAGTTCAACGGGAGGTATGACCTAAACCCATGTTCTGGAAATAACACCTGAAAGTCTGAAATTACACCCTATATTTTCTTGGCATTTATGAGCAAAGCCAAATTTGTGCTTCACTGTTAGGAAATTATGAACATTTTTCGGCGGTACGTTACATTGGATAAATATGATACAAATGCTATATATACAACCTGCACAATTATTATTTTCCTACTTGATCATGCTCTAAAAACGTGATGTCACATCTAACCCACGTATTATGTGGTTACAATTTGTATAAAATTACACCATGTACAATATACATGTATATAACTATACTAAAATCACGTGGCGTTCCCTGGTGTAGTACACTATACAAGTATACATGTATATTGGAGTATGACTGCAAATATGCTTGAGTGTTGAAACAGTTTTAAAGTAATCTCGTTATTAAGCTACGTTCCCACTTAGCCGAGTTGTAGTCTCGAGTATGGCGAGTTACCGCGAGCTTCAACTCGCGCTAACTCGTCATAAAAATTGCTTATTTTACGAGTGATCTGCGATGCAACATCGAGTTTACGACGATGACTTCACGAGTGAACCGAGCGCAATACGAGTAACACAGAGCTTGGTATGAGTTGTGATGACCTATGTGCGACTTGTACCGACCTACGTACGACTTGTGCCGACCTACGTACGATTTGTGCCGACATCCCAGAGAGTAATCAAGATCTGGTTAAGAGCTTTGTATGAGTTTCACACGAGCAAGGGAGTGGGAAATTCAACTCTTTTGGAGTTGGATTCCGGAAGCATATTTGCTCTGCCCGAGGAAGGAAAATGGCAGCATGTATATGCAGAATTCGATGCAAATAATGTCCAAATAAAGGTTCATAATTATATCAATTCATGTATTACATGTAGTATGATAAAATATACCTCTTGTACCAAAAACGAAAACATCAAAAACGTCATTAAAAACATGGATTTTTCCAGGATTTTTAAATCAATTGAAAAAACGTGATCAAATGTAAAAAATCGTTTTTGCGTAATTCTACGAAACAAAAACAAGATAATTCACCATTGTAAACAGTATCGTAATATTCCGACAACATTAATTCCTGCACGTAAAAGACAGTCACTATATCATTTGTAAAAACTTAACAGTGTTGAAAAGTATAACGAAGGCTAGAACAAAACTGCTTTAATTCGTCACTGAGACGGAATTGGTGATCCGCGTAACGCTCGATTTTAAATCGAATAATGTGACAAACATGCTGATACCAAGTATCATTATTTGCTAATATTCCTCATGCACTTTACATTCTCCAAAAGCACTATTCAACATTCGACGACCGTATCAGTCGTGCCCACGCGATCACCACTGTTATAATTACCCACAGTGATGACCTTTGACTAAATTTACCGTGCACAAGTTTGGTTATCTTAATCGACGTATAGAGGATATGACTCAAATACGTTTTTTCTTTGTGACGGCATAGATGACGTAGAAGAATTTTTCATTGGAAAGACTGATTACATTAAACCTTATGTAACGATCATAGGCTATGCTTGAAGAAGCAATAAAAACGATGTGGTCACGTTGAATTCGTGAGAGTTGAGGAGGGATTAAAATGCATCGATTGATAGCCGCGCATGCGCCAGCGCATTTTAGTTTTTTTTGGACCTTTAACATATTTATGATACGGCGTGTGGTCATCGGGAAGATTGAATGATGGAGATT